>VXCM01004422.1:0-29278 GCA_014773175.1 Lucifuga dentata
ATAAAAAGCGCAGAGTGAATGTATGTCTCCACCAGGGAATATAGTCCCAAAAGAAGACCTGTGTTTTTGGAAAAATGTAAGGGACCGTGACTTCATAAGGCTGTGTAACTATTAGCAGGAGAAACATGGATTTTTAAGGTGGGTGTATCNTTTGAAAGATTAAGAGATTTTGCAAAATATCAGGAAAGCTGAAATACAGTTTTATCCTTTGGGAAATAATTGTCAGTAATGTTACATGTATGAAAATTTAATATATTAGGTTCAAACATGCAAAATGAGTGGTATGGTCCTTTAATATGGCCTGTATAAATAGATTCAAGAGAACTTTATTGACAGTGTGTAACACAACAAAACTGTAGTGGTGACCCTGAGTCATTTGGAAACAAAAGGAAATTAGTATACAAAAGAGAGAAAAAGTTGTATAAATAAAGACATTATATACAGTAATGATCATTATGATTAATGTCTTAAAGGACCATACTGGCAATTTTGCATTTTTAAGCCCAGTAAATACTACCTGCATACATGCTACATTACTAAGAATTTCTAAAGCATAAAACCATGTTTTAGTTTTCCTATTATTTTTCCAACATTTTCCAACTTCTGAGTCATACCAAATTGGAAATCTTAAATAACAAAATCAAGTTTTTTCCATGGCCCATTTTCCCTCATTTCCTTTTTTTTTTTTTTANTTTTTTTTTTTTTTAACTTTAGCACAAAATGAAAAGTTCAAAAAAAGAAAAAAAAAGTCATACAAGTTATTTATTTGTTTCTCTTGGATTTATAAGTGAATAATCAAATAAGTTTTTTTTTTCATTTTTCCAATTTTGGATCCCTAATTGACTATGAAAAGAACAAATGACGTGCAGATTTTACGAAGCAGCAGCATTTCCTTGAATCAGTCTTTGTTTTTCGGGGTATGGTTGCTCTTCCCCGCTGCTTCACAACCAATAAGATCATTTGAATTCAGCTTCTTTGCCTCGCTTACAGCTCAACAGTACAGGCAGCCATGGATACTAATCCGGATTACCGCCCTGCCTCAAGCTTACCGCGTAGAAGCACGTGGCAGAGAGAGACGCATCCCTACAAACCCATAAATTCAATCCAAATGGGACAAAAGAGCTGAACAGGTTACTGCTGGAAGTGAGCTCAGACTAAGGGGCCCGTTAGCTCGGAGGGGTCTGAATCCATAATCGAATTGAAACTACAGCAGCCTCCCCTGCAACTCTATACCCTGCCTGTTGATGGTTGCCCTACACGGATTGCTGACACACACAAACACACACACATACACACACACAGGGGGAACATGGAAGGGACAATAGGCAGGTTACTCTACGGTGGTCCTGTCTAGTGTGTCCTTTTTGTTGGGTGAAGATGGAGGAGGGACAAGCAGGACAGGCCAGACAAAGCAGGGTCCTACCCGGATCCCTATAGGTCACCTCGGTGCTCACCTGCGTAGGTAGAGGAGGGGGATCTGCGGAATGCCATTTCACCTCCACGCCGGCGACTCCAGCCGAGAGGCAGGTGACAAATGTTCCCAAAGAGGCAATGTCAGTCAGAACGTTACCTTAAGCGTGTGAGTCGGCCGTGATGGTTTACTGTGACCTGACCGTTGAGGGTTTAAGGCCGCATGCAGGAGTCGCAGGGCTCCCCGGCAGCAGAGCAGCTGTCTGATTGGCTGATTGGGCATTTGCTTTGGGAATTATAGCAGAGAAAGAAGTAGAGATTAGTGGGAGCAGTAATATGTATTAGCAGCTGCACCTTCTGTTAAGGTTTAGCTGAGCCTGAGGGGGTCCCTTCACAGAGCTTAAAGGACCATACTGATGATTTTGCATGTTTGAGCCCAATATATACAACCCGCATATGTGTACATTACTGCCATAATTTCCCAAAACACAGTACTGGAGTGGTAAATGTTAGAATTGTTTTTGTTACCTTCCAGACTGCCATTGGTTTCGGTTCATTCCAGCTATTAAAAAACAAATCAATTTTTAGAGGCTTGACACACGCTTTAGATCAGCGTTCCCCAATTAGTTTTTCCCAAGGGCCAAATTATGTCCAAAAGCCACCATATATCATCATCACCCCCCCCCCCCCCCCNCCAACCCAACCTGATCTTTTTCTGTCATTGAAAGTTTTGCTGGTTCATAACACAGCTTCAGATGGTAGTAAATATAGCATCAGTAATGAGCGAGCATCCTCTGTGCTGATGGGTGGTGGTAATAACAATTTTATACTTTTTTTTTTTAACTGTCTGTTGCATGATTAAATTGTGTAAATACTCAATGGTGTGTACCAGACTTCTGCAGACTAGATACAGACATATATATAAAAAATATATTTTATTTATTTATTGATTGGAGAAGTTATCCGAGGGCCTGATAGATAGGACTTGTGGGTCGGATTCGGCCCACGCGCCGCCATTTGGGGTTCCCTGCTTTAGATAATTGATCNCTTGTGGGTCGGATTCGGCCCACGCGCCGCCATTTGGGGTTCCCTGCTTTAGATAATTGATCCATCACAGTGAACAATACAGCTTGAATTTTATTTGTCAGTTACCTGAGCTGCACTGAAGAAGATGTTCTGCCAGGGAATAGTCTTAGGAGAAAACTAACTTTTATTGAGAAATTAAAATGACAATCTACAATCGTGCGTGACAGCAGGCAAAACGTTGAATGTTGAGGTGGATCTACCACCTGAACATTCAATTTTGATAGACTTCAGGATTTCAAAAAATAGGAAAGGAAAGGAAAGGAAAACTAAAATACAGTTTTATGGTTTGGAAATTGGTTGTTAGTAACGTCACATGTATGTGGATTGTATATATTGGGCTCAAACATGCACAACTGCCGGTATGGTCCTTTAAAGATAAATGAATGATGAAATTAATCATCAAATTTTCTGCAAGGTTGTGTGTTGCGTATTCTATTGTTTGTCCAAACTCTTTAAGGGCTAATTGCTCCACTGAGGCATAACTGATGCTAAATACAGAAAGAGTGTGTGAGAAGCAGTATCAGGCTACACACACACACACGCCCACACAAGCTGTCAGTAAGGGTATCTGATGTTGCACATTTAGCAACACACACATACAAACACACCTCCACAACGAGTTTCCAATTACAGCGGCCACAGATATATCCAGGAAGTTAAATATTAATGGCTGTAATATTAACGGCTGCGTGTTGTAGCACATTTGAGGAAACCGCTAAAAGGTCAAGTTCAAACCGCAGACCATTTATTGTGGCGACGTGATCGACCATGATGTTAGGCTCCTTTCCACACAAGCGCTTCACTAGCAGCGATGTGCACGAGTCGTCCGAGTTCATCGTGAAGTCAAAGGAGCAGCGAGTTTGAGCGGGAAGCCCTTGCTGGATGTGCAGATCTGGGAGAAGTTTATACCGATCAACAGCTCAAATGTTACATATTCTTACTCAGTCTGTTTACCAAACCTTTGTGGCTTTAGCCACAAGGCTTAAAGGAGGAAACCAGTGATTTTGCATGTTTGGGTGTAATAAATACTACCTGAATACACATTATGCGACTGCCAACCATTTTTCAAAACATACAACTGTATATTAGTTTTCATTTATGTTGCTAAATCCGCTTATCTCCCAACATCAAATATTCAGGTGATACACCCACCTTAAAATTCAATTCACCTCCTAGGCGCCAAGGTGGGTATATCAACTTAAAGGACCATGCCATCCATTTTACATGTTTGAGACTAATATATTGAAATTTTTATACACGTAAGGTTAATGACAATTATTTCCTAAAGGAGAAAACCATATTTCAGTTTTCCTGATACTTTGCTAAATCTCTTAATCTTTCAAAATCAAATATTCAAGTGATACACCCACCTTAAAAATCCATGTTTCTCCTGCTAATAGTTACACAGCCTTATGAAGTCACGGTCCTTTAAATTTTTCCATAAACGCAGGTCTTCTTTTGGGACTATATTCCCCGGTGGAGGCATACATTCACTCCACGCTTTTTATTGAGCTTAAACACTAAAATTACATAACTTCTAAAAAAACCTGAATACACGTCTTGTTGGTGATGATGGATTACCTATCCTAAGAACGTTTCAAGTATCAAGAAGTTGATTTAATAATGTACCAGAATGAATTGAAACCAATGAAGGTCTGGAAGGTAGGAAAAACATTTTTAATTCACCGTTCCAGTAGTATGCTTTGGGAAATGATTGTCAGCAACATTACATGTATGAAAATTGAATATATTAGGCTCAAACATGCAAAATGGGTGTACTGTCCTTCAACATCAATCTAAAGATCTAAAATTTTGACCGTTTTCACACACACACAAACACGCACACACACACACACACACACACACACACACACACACAAAGTGATTTCCTTCAGAGTCTGATCTGGTTGGTGTCTTCCTGGAGAAGAAGCAGAGAAAACAGAAAGGAAGACTGAATCGATCCTTGATGTTTCATTTCACACCAGCGAGTCCAAAATGCCACAAAATAAGGAAGTACTGGAAACATTTTGCTTATCAAATATCCATAGAACCTCATTTTATTTTGGTAGAAAGTATCTTAAGATGACACACAACCTACAGGCCAGACATTTGAGGCTAGTCCCAGATTTAGCATGAGCAGACTGTGTAGCACGTTAATCCTAAATGATGTGGGAGAAGGCAGACAGCAGGAATAGAAAGTTAAAACACATCAGCAGGGAGGTGGAACACAACAGGAGTGCTGCACTAATACAGACTGATGACTTCATTAATAATCATTTCTGTAGCCATTGTGGCTACATAATGTGAGAATTGTTGACTAATTCGCCTTGAAAACTAATTACTTACATTTATTTTATATATTTTTGTCATTTCCTGTGCAATAAATTGTAAAACAAACTGTATTGGTGATTTTTTTTTTTTTTTAATCTGGGGGTGGTCTCAAAGTTCTGGCCTGTAGTTTAAGTAGCACCCATCAGAACCTGAATTGCATTTTGATACTGTGCCAGAAATCCTATATATACTATAAAAGAAATCTATACTTTCCAAATCAATGCAGCACGTTTGGTTTAGTTATGAAACTCTCCAAATATAATTAGTTACAGATCGACTATGAATTACCTGAAAAATTGCATTTTCTTTCCCCAGGAGTTTAATTTTCCCCTTTAATTTATTTTGGCTGTCAGATGTGAGGCACTCTGAGAAACCTAAAAATGTATTTACAGATCTTTGTATTTGATGATTAAATCATGAAAAGGAATGATACTCTATACATATTCTTTTTATATACACATAAAATATAAAATTCATCGTTTTGCCTAACACTTAACGCACGATTCTAGAACAAACTGTCATTTAAATTTGTCAGTAAAAGCATGTTTTAAATCTCTACAAGTTGATTTTTATAGCGTGCTGGAATGAACTGAAACCATGGCACTATGGAAGGTAGGAAAAACAATTCTAAAATGTACAACTAATTTTGGTATATTTTGGGAAATGGTCTTCAGTAATGTGCATATAGATTTTATATATTGGGCTCAAACATGCATGATCGCCAGTATGATCCTTTAAGGTGAGCTGAACATTTGATTTTGAAAGATTAGGTTGATTTGGCAAAATAAAAGGAAAATTAAAATGTTTTGGAAATTAACATAACATGTATGTGGATTGTTTATATTGGACTCAAACATGCACGATCGCCAATATGGTCCTTTAATGAATATCACCACGCGTACGGTCTTTTCCATGTTTAGCGACAACCCCAAGGCTTCACTCCGCTGATCGGCTGTCACAGGTCTTTGTGATGAAGCGGTGAGTGTGGCGTCATCAGCGTACGTGATGACGCTTGACTCATCCACGTTTTTGATATGATGCAATTATTACTTTGCTGTACGATTTGAACCCTCAAGTGCAGCGTTTCATATTTTCAATGCACTCTAATTTCTCACTCTTGAAGCTGGTTGTTACACTCCCACAGATTATCACTAATTCCAAATAGGTTACCTCCACTGTGCACGTGGGCTGAGTGTCAAACTCCATCCAGGACAGACTTTTCACCACGACAGGAAGAAAACTCTGGAGGAAAAAATACTCATCACAAAATCATTACATTTCAACGCATATCACCTGATATGTCTGATTTTTTTTTTTTTTTTAAATCAACCAGGCTTTATTATAAAATGATTTTTTTTAAGGATGTGGTTTTATTTTGCACTTGGCAGCATGAGGCATGAATGCAAGCAAATGCATCCGTAACACTGTAGATGCTCAAGAGAAATGGGGGGGGAATATGCAATCCTCCACCCGAACCCTCGCCACGACCGCAGATAAACCTCCATGTATGTTCGACAGTTCATACACGCATGCTAACGTGCTCATAATGCGAGCATAGAAAACAGCGGCAGGAAGTGAGGAGGATTATAGCTTTAATCCATTTTAGACCTTCTGTGAACATCAAAACATACATGGGCGTTTACAGCCATGAACTAGACATTAAAGGGTGTCATTGAGCTACACCCACGCACACACGCACACACGCACACACACTTTTCTGATGAAATTGTGATGGAGACTGTGAGCGAGTGAGTGAGAGGGGATGAGGAGGAGGAGGAGGAGGAGGAGGAGGAAGAGGAGGATGGATGTATTAGGAATACAGGGAGGGAAGGAGGAAGAGAAGAGGAAAGGAGGTTTTTTTTGGTGTCAGTTTTAGATTAACATGCGTTTAAGAACTTGTGGTGTTGCTCCATCTTGTGGTCAAAGTTATATATCACAGCTGATAATGTGAAGGATTCTATCAGGTTAATGATCAGAAAAATGATTTTATATATATATATATATATCCATTATCCATCATCCATTCCCGCTTATCCTAATCAAAGTTGTGAGGGGCTGGAGTCTATCCCAACAGTCACTGGGTGAGAGGCAGAGTACACCTGGACAGACCAGCCAATCACAAGGCTGACACACAGACACAGATAAACTCATTCACACCTATGGCCAATTTAGAGTTTCCAATTCACATAACCTGCAAGTCTTTGAGAGAAAACCGGAGCACCTGGAGGAAGCCCACACACACACGGGGAAAACATGCAAACTCCACACAGAAAGGATCCAATCGGATTCAAACCCAGGACCTTCTTGCTGTGAGGCAACAGTGCTAACTGCTAAGCCACTGTGTCATCCTTTAATTCTAGAAAAAACTGTCCAAGATGGTTTCAACTAATGAGTGCAAATAGCGTTTATCAAGCGAATTGTCACAATATTCAAGTCCAAAAAAATGCAAACTGCATTTCAGATTTTATTACTCTGTATTTTTGAAAAAGCTAAACTAAGTGGGCAATAATGTGTGACTGTCATGATGTCGTGTAGGTTTGGTGTGGATTTCGACTTGGTCTAAGTGCAAAGAAAAATGTTCTGTCTCTTTGTAGAATAATATATAATATATATTTGGATTCTTCAGCAGATGACTTGGCACCAGGTGACACGATGCAAAGCAATCGAATCGAGTCACATGGTGCATTTTGTGCCATGTTGTGGGTTCAAATCCTCATGATGTTCCTCATGTTCTCAGTCTGTACAGTTTTGATTTGAAGATTCCATCTTTTCCCAGAATTCCAGTGATTAGATATAAGATGGGAGTTGAGTATGATTCCCGTCATGTTTCCCACTTCTGATTAGCTTAAGATGACCCTGTAAATCTGACCTCTGAAATGGTTTATCCTAAATTTATCCTAAAGTACTAAGTGGAGCATTTCTCCACGCCCTGTTTGATTCCCAGCACCAGATGAACAAACCAGTTAATCTGAACCATCCAGCCTTTCTCTCTGCAGATCTCTATCTGGTCCAGCAGGTGGCGCTGTGCCTCGTCCTCGCTTCGACACACGGTCAACGCTTCCCGGATGTATTCGATGTCCTCTTTACTGGTCAACTGGGGCATGCCTGACAAAAACCCCCCAAATTTTTCATTTTTCAGGTGGAAATACAAGCATCGGAGCATCCATCCATCCATTAATCCAATCATACATCTCTCTATCTCTCCATATCAAAAGTCTGATTTTTCAGGTGGAAATACATCCATCCATCCATCCATCTCTCTATCTCTCCATCTATCCTCCATCTTTCTATCCATCATCTATCTATCAATTTATCTATCCTCTATGTACCCATTTCTCCATCCAAAAAATGACAATGTGAAGCGTGAGGTTGCTGGGAAATTTAAATTAAACTTTAATATTAAAAAATAATATAGTAATAAAGTGGTTTGCTGTTAATGTTTGTTTATGAAAGGAAAGGAAGGAAGGAAGGAAAGTAAGTAAATAAATTAAGTAAAGGAAGTAAGTAACTAAGTAAGTAAGCAAGCAAGCAACTAAATAAGTAAACAAGTAAGCAACTAAGTAACTAAGTAAGTAAGCAACTAAGTAAGTAAGTAAGCAACTAAGCAAGCAAGTAAGCAAGTAAGCAACTAAGTAAGTAAGCAAATAAGGAACTAAGTAACTAAGTAAGTAAGCGAGTAAGCAACTAACTACGGAAGTAAGCAAGTAAGCAACGAAGTAACTAAGTAAGTAAGCAAGTAAGCAACTAAGTAACTAAGTAAGCAAGTAAGTAACTAGGTAAGTAAGTATCTAAGTAACTAAGTAAGTAAGCAAGTAAGCAACTAAGTAGGTAAGTAAGCAAGTAATTAAGTAACTAAGTAAGTAAGCAAGTAAGCAACTAAGTAAGCAAGTAACCAAATAAACATCTAAGTAACTAAGTAAGTAAGCAAGCAAGCAACTAAGTAAGCAAGTAAGTAACTAAGTAGGAAAGTAAGCAAGTAAGTAATTAAGTAACTAGTAAGTAAGCAAGTAAGCAACTAAGTAACCAAGTAAGCAAGTAGCTGTAAATATCTAAGTAACTAAGTACGTAAACAACTAAGTAACCAAGTAAGCAAGTAAGTGACTAAGTAGGAAAGTAAGCAAGTAAGTATCTAAGTAACTAAGTAAACATGTAATTAATTAAGTATCTAAGTAAGCAAGTAAGCAGCTAAGACACTAAGTAAGCAAGTAAGTACCTAAGTAAACAAGTAACTAAGTAAGTAAGTAAGTATGTATCTAAGTAAGTAAGCAAGTAAATTCCTACCAGTCATCAGCATCATGGAAAAGAGGATGATGAGCAGGTTGGTGTGGTGCCGAAGGGCAAGGTAAGCTTTCACACACACATCCTGAGAGAGAGGGGGAGACAGAAAGAAAGAGGGAGGGAGGGGGANAGAGAGAGAGAGAGAGAGAGAGAGAGAGAGAGAGAAAGAGAGAGAGAGAGAGAGAGAGATTAACTGCTGTACATACAAATACTTATAGTGCTAAGAGACAATTGGACTATAAAGGTGTTTCAAATTGTATATGTCGCCCTCTGGTGGCCGTGTTGGGGGTTGGCTGATTGTTTTTCTAAATCCAACATGGGGACTGGTCATTTCATAACTAATACAGCTCATTCATTCTGAGTTCATGTTAGTCATTCTGTGTTCATTCTGTGTTCATGTTCACCTCCACTTAGTATCTTGATTTATTTTTCGAAGATTTAAAGTTTTCATGTGATGTAATGCAAATGTTTCTCATATCAATGAATGTAATTTGATTAAATGTAGGAAGACAGGTGGAAGGATATTCATACGATTGTGTGTGTGTGTGTGTGTATTTTGCTGGATGAATTGAACTCTTGCAGTACTTCTTTTTTTTTTTTNTTTTTTTTTTTTTGTTTCTATATGTGTAGGAGTGTATACGCATGGTCAAGTCCCATTTTCTGCACCTGGAATTTCTGGAAGTGGGGGCTACTTTTCTTTCCCGACGTTCCCATGACATACAGGAAATCTGGCGTGAGGACGAAGGGAACCCACTCCTTACTGATTCCCATGAAACTCTTATAATTCCCCAGGATGTGACCAAAGTCAATGTGGAAGAGATTCCCTGAGGACAAAAGAACACATATTAGTTTCTACTGTTTTTTAAAAAAAGTCTTGTGTTTCGTAACTGCATTGAAAATGACGCTTTGGATTTTCTGCAATACTGGAAAAACAAATCCCAAAAACAGAAAAAATATTGGGGGAAAATGACAGCTATTTCAGCCCTCATATTGCTGATTTTTTTAATAAATCAGGCTACTAACAGATTTTTCACCAACTTTTTAAAATCATCTTGGTTTCCAGATGACAAAAAAATGTAAAAATTGAAAAAAAGAATAGAATATATAAATAAATAGAATATAGAAATAGAAAAAAGAAAGAAAACAAAAAGAATATAAAAGCATAACAATAAGAATAAAGAATACATTTATTTTGCATGCTGACATGCAAAATAAATGATTAATGTTATGAAAAATCAACTTCCATGCCATCATGTTCAATATTCTCTGCCTTTCCAGTCACTATCTTCAATAAATCAAAAAAGGAAAGAATAAACCAAAGAAATAATTAAGAAAATCTTATATTTGGGAGGTACGACTATGCTAGGCTATCCCAGCTTAACGTGATGTACTTCGTGATTAAAAGGAAAAAAAAAAACAAAAAGAGGTCGTCCTCACCAGATTCTGTGATCATGATATTGTCGTTGTGGNGGAAAAAAAAAAACAAAAAGAGGTCGTCCTCACCAGATTCTGTGATCATGATATTGTCGTTGTGGCGATCGCCGATGCCCAGCACGTATGTAGCCACACAGTAGCCACCACACGAGTACAGAAACCTCTCCACAGCCTGCTGGAACTAGAGAGAGAGACAAAAACCATCTTCTGTTTCCTCTTCTGAGCTCTTTTTCAGATACACACACTACTCACTGACACACACATCTCTCACGCTTTACCACCTTAACAGGAACCAAAATCTTTTTTTTTTCCCTCTGCTGTCATGCCTAAATAGATTGTATTCTCTTAAAGGACTATACTGGCCATTTTGCATGTTTGAGCCTAATATATTCGACTTTCATACACGTAACGTTACTGACAATCACTTCCCAAAGCATACTACTGGAACAATGAATTAAAAATGTTTTTCCTACCTTCTAGACCTCCATTGGTTTCAGTTCATTCTGGTACGCTATGAAAATCAACTTGTTGATACCTGAAACATTCTTGGGATAGGTAATCCATCATCACCAACAAGACGTGTATTCAGGTTTTTGGTTTTTTTTTTGAAGTTATGTAATTTTATGGTTTAAGCACAATAAAAAGCGTGGAGCGATCTGAAAATGCTTCCTAGTGGTGCATTCAAGTGCTGTAGTGAAGAAGTGACAACAGGAAGCGTTTTCAGATCACTCCACAGTTTTTATTGTGCTTAAACCCTAAAATTACTGAACCTGAATATATGTTTTGTTCGCGATGAACAAGAACATTCTTGTTCCAAAGAATGAAATAACACGGAGTGAATGTATGTATGTATGTCTCCACCGGGGAATATAGTCCCAAAGACCTGTATTGATTGAAAAATTTAAACAACCCTGACTTCATAAGGCTGCATAACTATTAGCAAGCAAAACATGGATTTTTAAGGTGGGTGTATCACTTGAATATTTGATTTTGAACGATTAAGAGATTTTGCAAAATATCAGAAAAGCTGAAATACGGTTTTATCCTTTGGGAAATGATTGTCAGTAACGTGACATGTATGAAAATTGGATATATTAGGCTCAAACATGCAAAATGCGCGTGGAATGGTCCTTTAAAGATGTTAATTCTAGTTGAAGTTACACACTTGGTCAATTTTTTTGTGCCGTCATTTATTTGTTGTTGACAATTAACAAATGAAAGTGTAGAAAGTGTGATTCTGAGCAGAAGGTTTCAGGTTTAAATCCTCTGAGCAGCTTTCCTTTCTCAGCTACCATGAACTGGTCGTTAGTAAAGTGAAGTTTGTCATGTGAAGGTCCCAGGGTGTGTTTTAATGTGAAAGCAGTGGGAAATTCTCACTCAGTTTTCTCTGTTAAAAATAAAACTAAAAAAAAAAATTCAGAAAGGGGAAATGCTGACGAGCTGCATGGTGGAGGAAGCTCAAACATAAGTGGTGCAGTTTATTCTCAAAATGAAGCAGCAAAATGAAAAAAAAAACAAAAAAAACAGTGAAGGTTGAGGGTGCAGGTGTCACGGCTAAAAGTGGTGTACATGTCAGCGTTGTGGTAACAGGAAACAGACTGAGGGCTGCTTCCTTCCTGTCTGCTATGCTGCTACTTCCTGCAACATCTGACGGAGCAGCTGCTGAACAGACAAAACTGTTCTGCCATCAACAGACTGAATCCATAACGCACTTCTGCTCTGCAAACTAAACGCGCAGATTCACTTATGGAAACACAAAACAAAGCACAGCATATTTGTTGGGTGGATGGATGCTTTGAACGGAGTTTATTTTCTATCAAAGTGGAAACAGTGTAAAAAAGCAGCACACAACTTATTCCTCTCACCTTTTAAGTGCGTTATTTGCACAATTATCCTCTCGTTTTGCTTAGATTGACGGGCTGGTTGTGTGTGTGTGTGTACCTTCTCCTCACTGACACACTTTTCCCGCAGCCACTGGTAGAGAATTTCATCTTTAAACGCTCCCGTGCTTCCCACCACGCTTTGCTGGATGTTAGCAATGGTGGTGGCATCCTTCACGATCTCAATCATACCTGCAGCGGCAAAGACAGAGAGAGAGAAGATATAATTGGAAAAAAAAAACAAAAAAACAGCTTAACGTCCACCTGCTTTGCCATCCCGTCCCGTCCAGCCGCGTAGCTACCTATCCTGTTGCCGGTGGAAATGCAGCCGTAGGGTAGCAGAGAGAGATCCAAGGATTCCGTCTCCCAGATCGACTCCATGATCAGCAGAATCTGGGAGAATCACGGGAGTTCGGATTAGAGGAGAAGCACACAGAATCGGTCTTTTACGACGAACCGGTCTTTTACGAAGAAGACGTCGCCGCTCGACCTCTTTGTGAAACGTTTTGCTGACGCTCACCTGCAGGATGAGCATGTCCTGTCGGAGGTCATCTCCGTCTTTGAAGATGATGCCGATGGAGTCTTTGGAGAGAGTGGTGGGGTCGGCCCTTTTAAACTGAAGCCACAGAGGCTTCTTCTTAGACGCCATCACTTTACACTGCTCGATCTGCACGCACACACACACACACACTGCTGTGATAATGAGCATGATGTCACACATTATCTGCTATATTCCAGGAAACATGGAGATGACATGATAATATTAGTCCAGTGTGAATTAGCACCTTGGTAATTGGGGGCAATTTGTTTTTTTTCACGACACACCTTTCTGTCTGTGTGTTTCTCATGCATCTTTCCCATTTGATCACTTTGGAATTTGACAACAGTGGAATATTTAAATACAAATTTTGAGCTTTTTTCCTCAGTGGCATGGAGGCCAGTTTCTCCAAAACAGGGCAGAAAACAAGCTGAGGGATTCATATGATAAAAGTTAAAATCACCTCATATCATCCATGCTATTATTAGCTTTTACATGAGCACATGCCGAATATGTATGTGCAAAACAAATTGCACCAGAGAGCTCTACTTCATTCTGTGTGTGTGTGTGTGTGTGTGTGTTCATCCCCTCACCAGCAGGGCTCCAGCTCGCAGNCTTCATTCTGTGTGTGTGTGTGTGTGTGTGTGTTCATCCCCTCACCAGCAGGGCTCCAGCTCGCAGTCCAGGATCATAAGGGACTCTGAAGCTGTCCGGCAGCCCTGATGACTGCAGAGTCTCCAGCTTCTGACGTAACTGAAACACCACTGACACACGCATACACACGCACACACACACAAACACACACGTATTTACCTAACCCTCTGATTTGACTCCTCACAAAATGACACAGCATTAACTCAGACTGTTGCTGCTGATGTTGCTAGCAGATGCTTTGCTCTCATTCTCGTCTTTCCTAAAACTAATAACTGCATTGAATCTCTATCGCAATTCATTAAACTAATCTGAAAATCATTAGCTGCAGTAACCTCTGTACCTACAGACAAATCAGGCAGAAAACTCAAACATGATATGTTTATAACAATTGTTAACGTTGCTTGTGGTGTTTTGTTTATTAGCGGCATTAGCGTCTTGCTCTCTCACCTTGCGCGGTGACGTCATACTTGTCAGCGGACATGGCCTTGATCTCGCGGGTGNTCTCTCACCTTGCGCGGTGACGTCATACTTGTCAGCGGACATGGCCTTGATCTCGCGGGTGACTTTCTGCAGAGCCTCAGTCATTTCCACCTGGACAATGTAAGGGAATCAGGTCATTTAGGGAAAGAGCTGATTTAAAGGACCATACCACCCATTTTGCATGTTTGAGCCTAATATATTCCATTTTCATACATGTAATGTTACTGACGATCATTTCCCAAAGCATACTACTGGAACGGTGAATTAAAAATGTTTTTCCTACCTTCCAGACCACCATTGGTTTCAGTTCATTCTGGTACGTTATTAAAATCAACTTGTTGATACTGTAAACGTTCTTGGGATAGGTAATGCATCATCACCAACAAGACGTGTATTCAGGTTTTTGTAGAAGTTACATAGTTTTAGCATTTAAAGTGCAACAAAAAGCGTGTAGTGAATGTATGCCTCCACCGGGGAATATAGTCCCAAAAGAAGACCTGCATTTATCAAAAAACTGAAACTACCATGACTTCATAACGCAGCGTAACTATTACCAGGCAAAACATCAATTTTTAATAATTACACTGACATTTATGCGTGATTATACAAGAGACAGTCATTTTAATTTGTTGGTAAAAGCCGTCTTCTTCTGGGACTATATCCCCTGGCGGAGACATACATTTTCTTCCAGCAGCTCCATGTTGGACCGGTTAAAATAAGTAACTTTGGTAAAAAATAAGAAAAATAAGAAAAAAATAAGAATGACATGTATCTCAGGTATATTTCAAGTTGCTACAAGTTGATTTTAATAGCGTACTGGATTGAACTGAAACCAAAGGTTGCAAGGTAGGAAAAACAATCTAAAATGTACCGCTCCAGTGGTATGTTTTAGAAAAATGGTTGGCAGTAATGTAACATGTATGCAGGTTGTATTTATTGGGCTCAATTATGCAAAATCACTGATATGATCCTTTAAGAGCTTTAAAGCAACATTTGAACGATCACCATGGTGACTCAGCGTTGATGTGACCATTAGAGAGAGAGAGGAAGTGCTGCACCATGACTCCAGCTGTTATAAAGATTTAGACTGGCAAATTACTCATTTCCTTATTCATCTGTGCCGTGACTTTTCTGAAAACTGATAAAATCTTGACTTGCCACATTCGCATAACCCATCCAATCAGAGAGCTCGGACTTATCTAGAATCTCCTATGATGGTGACTGGAATCGCCAAGTAATTCAGCTTTGCAGGTTATGGTAGCTGAATCCAGGCTGGAACTCGTGCTGTTTTTAAGGTTTTGGCATTTTGTCTTCAAGTTAAAATGCCATTTATTATCTTTTTTTTAATACCTTTTTTTTTTTTTTTNTTTTTTTTTTTTTTTAGTGTTACTAGTTCTCAGTGATTGCATGTGACCTGCCAAGGGACTGCAGATGAAAATTAGCTCTAAACTAACTCTGGTACAATACATTAACTGGCAACATTTATGTTTAACATTGTTCATGGTCCTTTTTAAACAAATAAATAAATGAACAAACATAAAAAATACCCCTAATGACTTCTATTATTTGGTACCGTGCTACAATGCTACATGCTAAATTAGAACGTACAGTATAGCAGCCAAAGACTGAAGGCCGTGCATAATGAAAGTTTGGTTTGACAGGTGTGCAAGCAGGACTGTTTCTCACCTGCTTCCTGAAGTCCTGCAGCATGGCCTCGCCGCAGCCTCTGAGGTAGGCCTCCAGCAGCACGGCGTACCTCTGCTGGTAATGCATGGACTGAGCAATCTCACTGCGCAGGAACCAGAACAGAAAATGACCTATGCGCTTGCTCTGGAGAGATAAAGACAAAAAGAAAAAAAGAATAAAGTTAGTTCAAGCACACATCTGTTAATATGCTAAATCCTTCAGCTAGCAACAGGGCAGAATCAAAGATAGGATTATTATTATTAAATGGGTCCATGTAAGTCTGATTTCTATTTTCTTTTTAACTCTGGATATAGATACGTACACACACAATCATATGTTCATTAGTGTGTGTGATAGTGTGAACGAGAGACACAGGTTTCATCTTTTTACCCTCAGAGCTCTCTTCAACAGGAACCTGACCAGGGCGCTGTCATGGTAGGGCTCAAACTTGACAGCCTGTACGACACAAACACATACACATGCACGCACACACACACACACACACACACACACAGAAATACTGTAGGTTAATCCTGACAAAAGCATATTCAGTTACAGAGTCATTATTATGTTAAATAAAGCTGTTTTTCTAATGAGACATACCTAAATCAGGATAGTTACATTCATAGAAAAAAAGGTTTTGAGACAAAAGTGGCGTTACATAAATTCTGAAATCAACAAACTGGTCCAGAGATTACAACATGACACAACATATGACACAACATGTTCTAAATATGACGTACCATACTAAGAACATATTTAGTATGAATATCATGTCTTAATGACTTGGTGCAAAATTTGGCATCTTGAATGAAATATATGTATTTATACTGCAGACTAGGAATGCAATCAAACATTTGCACTGCTGATTAATCTAACAATTTCTTAAATTAGATCCAAATAAACCTCAAATTTAATCAAAGTAAAGATCCAATTAATTGTTCAGTCTTTAGTCAAAACTGATGTCAGATCTCTTCAAAAGTTACTTGAGCTACAAGTGAAGTCACCACTGACAGCATCCCTACATTCCTTTTTTTTCTAGTTGGTTTGGGAAATTTTTTTTTAATCAACAGAAAACTATTTAGACGAGTCACCTTTTTCAGAAAGAATCAAAATCTATATCCAAAATGTTTATTTATGGGTTTCATACGGTAGGTTATTTTCCCAATATGGCATTTTGGAATGAAAACCCATAGCAGCAGTATCTCTCAGCTGTAGCATACAGATACAATATCATGAGGGATGGAATCATATACATATTAGACCAAAGAGCCTTTTGTTAGCTTTAGCTGATCATTCATCCTGTTCATGCAAAGCTGACCACAGAGCGAGCTACGGAAACAAATAAGGGGACAAACATGCGGCGTGTATCCGCTAATGCTTCTTGCCATGAGTGTGTGAAATTGTGTAATCAGGAGACTTCCTGGAAGAGGAGGAAGTGCTTTGTCAGATTCATGCTGTGCTGTAAATTGAAGGGGCTGTGTGCAGTATTTTGGTAGATACGACTTTAAAAATGTATTAAACGGGTAAGTTGTCATGCTGCAGGTAAAAAGATGTAAGTTGACTACAAAGCATCATATTAAATCAGCACTATAACTGAAGCTCATTGATAAAGCTTCCACTGTGTTAAATTAGTGCACTGGTGTCAAATTACCAACATGTGTCACGGGTAAAAGCCAATGAAAATTGATGTTATTGAGCTGCTACATATGCTGCACGTCTGTTTAGCTGTAAATGCTAAATGGACGTGTCAAATTGGTAAATGGTAATTTTTAAAAAAAAAAAAANAAAAAAAAAAAAAAAAAAAAAAATATATATATATATATATAAAACGGGTGGTTTTGTATGTTTGAGTCCAATAAATACCACCCATATACACGTTGCATTACTAATGTAATGTTGTTGTTGTAGGTTGTTGTTGGGTGTTGTTGTAGTGGCCCTTGGCTTAGCCTGCTTGCCAATATTCAGGTGTTGCACCTGCCTTAAAATTCAATGTTTCCTGCTAACACGTACACACAACTGTAGAAGGCACGGCCATTTTTAATTTCTGGGAATACAGTCTGGGACTATATTCTGGGATTATAATTCCAGACAAATACATTTTCTTCTGTGTAACTCCATATTGGACCGGTTGTTACTTTGACAAAAAACAATTTAATAGATGTCATGTTCGCTGTGATACAAGTTGATTTTTAAAGAGTACTGGAATGAACTGCTCTGGTAGTATATTTTGGAAAATGGTAGGGAGTAACATGCGAGTTGAGATGAAAGTCAGTGTAGACAAATAATTTGCACCTTCTTGGCAGAAATGTGAGATAATTAGAATTCCTTTATAGGGTGTCAAAAATGGAATTAAAAAAAGGGCTGTGAAGAAGAAGACATCGCCGGGAGTCAGGAGGGAGAGGTTGATGTGTGGTAGACATATGTGAGGTAAATACAATTTAAAACATTTAAGAAATAAAACCCATTTCACAAAGGTGAAGTTTCCCATCAGCCTGAAACGGTTAATCATTTTTTACGTCACGCTGTGTTTGATTAATAGCTTACCCGACACCCAAATGAGGAAATGTATAATATAAGAAAAGAAAAGAAAATCACCTGTACGAGCTGCAGCAGGTATCTGAGCANGAAATGTATAATATAAGAAAAGAAAAGAAAATCACCTGTACGAGCTGCAGCAGGTATCTGAGCACGTCATCATCCTCCAGGGTCTCCAGCTTCCTGACAGCCATTGAGCGAACCTGAGCATCTGAGTAATGGCAGTCCAGCAGCTGCATGGCCAAACTGACATCAAGACCACTGTGACAAAAAAAAAAAAAAAAAANAAAAAAAAAAAAAAAAACATGACAATTACTACCTATTACAGCCAGAACAGCAACGCAACACTGCAAAAAGCCTTTTACCTGCTGTCCCACGCGCTGCTGCGCTCCAACAGACGGTGTGTTACTAAAACATCTTCCTGTTTCCCCCATCTGACTGAGCCCAGCAGCTTCGGGTAAGCTCTGAGGAAAAGAAAAGGTTGAAAAGTTTGGCGATATGTTAGATATACGAGTAGAAGTGGAAAAAAAAATAAATTCTTATCGAAAATGTTGTACCTGGGTCAACAGTGTATAAGCCAATATAAGACAAAAAAAAACCCAGAGGGAGCATTATTTCGAGTTTTCAAACTCACAAATTTGTGAATTTGAAAACTCAAAAATTTGCCAGTTTTAAAAATCAGTATGCTTATGATAATAAGATGATTTTGCGCTAAAAGCACAAGTATTCCTTTATTGCTAATCCGATGGAAAGGTATAATTTAATAAGGTCATATACTTGCAAAAAACTCACAAATTTGCGAGTTTTTAAACTGTTAGATTTGTGAGTTGAAACTTGCGAATTTGTGAGTTTAGAAAGTAAAAAAAAATAATACAATTTTTTTAATGATGAATCATAATTTTTTACAATAAAAATTTAATTTTTTTTTAATGATGAAAAAGGGAAAATAATGAGAACGGGAATCGAACCACCTCACGTTGTGACTATGCCTGCAGCACATGACCTTGTTAAATTATACTTTTCCATCAGATTTAGCAATAAAGAAATACTTGTTCTTTTAGCGCAAAATCATCAAAATATCCCATGAAACCTGGGCGGGTCTTCATTTACTTGGGCGGGCTGTCCAAGTAAAGCCTATGTATGGGAAACACTGGTGTTTATAGATGTTCGTGTAGTCTGGAGGCATTTTCGACTTATTTGGAAGTAATGGAATCTTTTTCTTATCTGACAGGAGAATGTAAGAAAAGCCCTATGGTGGAAGGTATGAACTCCAGCGAAAATAATTACACAAAAAAATGTTTAAAAAACAAAGATGCTGTACCTGGGGTATCGCATACACTCATGTCTAAAGTGCCACAGCAGCTCTTTGTCCTCAGGACTGAGTGGGTGCAGGGGGTCGGTACCTACGATGGCCTCAAACTGTTTCCTCAGGTGGTTCGGCATCTCTCTCTGACCTCGCTCCCCTCCCTCAGCCTCCTCCGCCCCGGAACCCCGCCCCACCTCCCGGCTCTTGGGCAGCACCACAGGGTAGCAGTACTTGTCCAGCAGAATGNAACCCCGCCCCACCTCCCGGCTCTTGGGCAGCACCACAGGGTAGCAGTACTTGTCCAGCAGAATGGCCACGGCCATTGACGAGGCTTTGTCTGGGTTGGTGGCTGAGGTGAGCTTGTCTGCGTTGATGCTGCTGCTGCTTTCCTCGCTCTTCTCGGGCATTTTCCACATGTGGAGGATGAACTCGCCCTGGCGGAGCAGAGAGCGATGGTCGATCAGCAGCAGGTTGACGTAGTACAAAAGGCGGCTCTTGGTCTTTCCTGGAAGATGGACATGCAGACTTAAGTAAACTGCCATCAAAAAAGTATGATGGCCCTCTTTGACCATCTCTGACTTACCGTCGTTGTTTCCGCTGCCTCCTCCTCCGGCTGCACTGTCCTGATAAGTGGAACCTCCTTTGGAGTTTGGGGTCTGGACTGGTTTCCCACAGATCACCTGGTCGGGATGAACGGGAAAGAGTGATATGTCATGGAGTGACATATCACTCCATGACATAGACATGAAAAAGATTATTGAATGGATATGAAATTTAAGTGAACCTGTAAGTTGAGACGCGCCCCCTTAGGCAGGTCTCTGATCTTGATGTTAAACTCCAACCAGCAGTTCCACAGCACTTCCTCTGTGAAGGGCTTGGAAGACGTCCTTTCCTGAGAGAGTAAGGGTTAGGGTTAGGGTTTTTCTCTAGTCCAAACAGCTGGAAGGTTTCCCTCCAAAACTCATTATCTACTGTATGTGTTTTTAAAAAAAATAAATGATTCCTCTTTCTTTCTTGATAAACTGATAGTCAAGGTTCAGCTCCGATTTGCTGCGTAAAATTTGATCTTAAAAGACAATATGGGCGATTTTTGCATGTTTGAGCCCAACATATATATAAAACGCATAATGTACATACTGAAAACAGCTTCCCAAGATATACTACATTAGCGGTAAATTTTAGAATTGTTTTTCCTATCTTCCAGACTGCCATTGGTTTCAGCTCAATCCACTAAGTAAATTTATTTAACTGGTCCAACGCGAAGCTGCATGGAAGACAATGTGTGTATCCCCAGGAGAAGACAGCTTTTACAGAGGAATTAAAAATGACCGTCCTTTCTAAATTTGGATATATATGTCAGCAGGTGAAACACTGAATTTTAAGCTGGGTGTATCACCAGAACATTTGATTTTGAAAGATTACAGGATTTGGCAAAACTATATAAATGTATGTTTCCGTCAGGGAATATCGTCTCAGGAGAAGACGGGTTTTACAGAGAGGTTAAAACGAGTATGGCTTCTACAATTGTGCATAAGTGCGAGAAGGCAAAATATTTAATTTTAAAGGATTTTGCATGTTTGAGCCTAATATATTAAATTTTCATACATGTTACATTACTGACAATCATTTCCCAAAGCATACTACTGGAATGGCAAATTAAAAAACTTTTCCAGACCACCATTGGTTTCAGTTCATTAATTAATTTTAGCATTTAAGCGCAACAAAAAGCGTGGAGTGAATGTATGCCTCCACCAGGGAATATAGTCCCAAAAGAAGACCTGTGTTTATGGAAAAATTTAAAGGACCGTGACTTCATAAGGCTGTGTAACTATTAGCAGGAGAAACATGGATTTTTAAGGTGGGTGTATCACTTGAATATTTGATTTTGAAAGATTAAGAGATTTTGCAAAATATCAGGAAAGCTGAAATATGGTTTTATCATTTGGGAGATGATTGTCACAGATGATGTATGAAAATCGAATATATTAGGCTCAAACATACAAAATGGGTCCTTTAAGGTGGGTGTATCACCAGTACATTTCATTTTGAAAGACTAGGGGATTTGTCAAAATAACGCAAAAGCTGAAATACAGTTTTATGTTTTGGAAATTGTTTGTCAGTAACACAACGTGTGTGCAGATAGTATTTACTGCAAACATGCAACATGCAAAATCACCGGTGTGGTCCTTTAAATACATGTGTGAGCTAAGGAAAAGTAATGTAATGTAAAGAGGGCAAAAGTTAAGAACTCGCTGCAGAACTCGCTGACTTTAGATCACAGCCTCGTGTAGCTTGCAGCTTGGACGTTTCATGAATAATGTTTTATTCATGGTGAATAAAAAAGGAATTTAATGACCTGGGCTAAAAGCTGCTGGCCGTGGAAGATACTGGCCTCCACAAAGACCATCAGCTCCGGGACTTTGGGCAGCAACGGGACGTCGATGCCCAGCACCTTCACTCTGAACTTCCTGTTGCAGTCCCACATGGAGATGGTGAAAACTCGCTCGTGCTCCTTCTCGTCGATGGTCAGCTGCTCGTGGGTACCTGGCAAAGACAAGGGAGGGTNCTCGCTCGTGCTCCTTCTCGTCGATGGTCAGCTGCTCGTGGGTACCTGGCAAAGACAAGGGAGGGTTCTAAGGAGTCTTAATGTATCAGCTGGCAGCCATACTGGAGGTTCCTCATCTGAGTAGCTGAGATAATCGACTTTTCTTGATGCCTCGCTCTGTGTCTGTAAGAGATCTGTGACAAATTTCAATGTTCACCTGCAACTCCGGTGCAGTCATCTACTTGGGCCCAGTCCTCCTTCTGAACCAGATCCAGATTGGGATCAGGCGGCGTCTCCAGCACAAGATGGATTTCCTCGCCGTTCTTCAGACACTGGCGGATCCAGTTGAAGTCCTGCAGCGGCTTTTCCCCGTACAGGTATTCCTCTCTGTGTGCAAACGAAAATCCCAGTGAGAAGGTCATTTTTAAAGGGCCATACTGGTGATTTTGCATGTTTGAGCCCAATATATACAACCCGCATACATATTACGTTACTGACAACCATTTCCCAAAATATGCATTTGTTGCATTTCAGCCAGGAGACTGTGATCGTTCTTATGGATCCCACCGTAGTTATGGAGAAATAAGGAGTTCCCACCAACATTCTAACCTTAAAGGACCATACTGGTGGTTTTGATGTTTGAGCCCAATGTATACAACCCGAATACATGTTACATTACTGACATCCAATGCCCAAAACATACTATTGGAGCACTAAATATGAGAATTGTTTTTGGCACCTTCCAGACTTCTATTGGTTTCAGTTCGTTCCAGTACAACTGTAAAAATCAACTTTTAGAGACTTGAAATGGGCTTGAGATAAGTAATCAATTAAAGAAAACACTATTAAGTTTTTTTTTTTTTTTTTTNTTTTTTTTTTTTTTTTTTGTCTTAGTAACTTTATTTAGCTGATCCAACATCGAGCTGCACGGAAAACGATGTATTTCTTCGCCAGGAAATATAGTCCCAGGAGAAGACGGCTTTTACTGAGAGATTAAAACGACCACGCCTAATGCAACTGTGCATAAGTGCTAGAGGGCGAAATGTTGAATTTTAAGGTGTGTGCATCACCTGAACATTTGATTTTGAAAGATTAGGGGATTTGGAAAAATAANTGAATTTTAAGGTGTGTGCATCACCTGAACATTTGATTTTGAAAGATTAGGGGATTTGGAAAAATAACAGGAAAGCTAAAATGCAGTTTGCTGTTTTGGAAATTGGTTGTCAGTAAGATAGAAAGTATTTGGATTGTGTATCTAAGGCTTAAACGTGCAAAATCGCTGGTTTGGTCCCTTAAAATACACAACACTAAAAGTTACTAATTACATGTTTAGAAATGCAATATGTAGCGTAATCCAGTTAACTCCTCTTTTACTTTAACGCTTATTCAATTTTGCCGGCCTCTCCCTGTGTAGTAGATTTGAATTATTTTGGTATGTTTTAATTTATTCTCCTTTGTTTCTTCATTTTTTTTCTTTTTTCCTCTTTTTTCTTTTTTCTGCTATTTTTGTTTTTCCTTTCTTTTTTCCTTTTTTCTCCTTTTTTCCCTTTTTTTCTCTTTTTTCTCTTTTTTTCCCCTTTGTCTGCATATATCATTTTGGTGTGTTTTAGCATGTAGCATACCTGCCGCACACACGTAGCACAAAGTCTGCCTCACACATGCCCTCAGGGATCCCCAGCAAAGCTCTCTTATTGGCCGTTTTGGTGAAAAAGTTGACCAATACCTGAGCGAGATGGAAAACAGGATCAGGAACGGTATTCTCAATTTATGTTTTATCGATGGTTTTATCAGAGCAGGCCGGTCTCTACTTGTGCTGGAGTGTCATCAGTGAAGACTTTGATGGTCTGGCTGGCTGAGCCGATGTGGATCACCACCAGGATCTGACCGTTACTGACCTGAATAAACCAAAACCACAAAGTGAAAAGAATGAACAAACAGACAGAATAAAGAAACAGACCGCAATGAACAAATACACACACCTTGCTAAGGAGGTGTTCAGGCAGCAGCTTGCGGGTCACCCAGGGGTCCATGGAGTAGAGGCTTGGGTCACGGTCCAGCAGCTCAAGGCGCCGTGGTGTCAGCAGCTTCCTACGGGTAAACTCCAGCTCATCATCGTGCACGTTGCTGACATCGGTGACGTCGTAGCCAATCAGGTGGTTGAGGTAGCGCTGGTACTGCAGGGACTCGTCTGAAGGTTGCGGGCGAGGAACCAGCTGGATCCGCCCCACCTCCTTTTTCAGGGCTTTGAAATCACAATGGACTTGGTTTGCATCGTCAAAACAATCCAACTAAAAGTTTAATCAAACTCATTTAGTAGCAATATTTAGAATGATTTTGTTACTTCAAGACAAAAATTGATATTAATCAATACATATTCAATTCTTCAGCATTTTTCATTCTTATATTCTATCACGCATTGCGACTGCCAGCTGCACTTGCTGATTTTATTATACAGCATCATTTGTTAATACCGTAAATTCTGTATTAAAAGCCGGTATTTAATAATAGCTGGTATCTTATAATAGCTGGGGGGCGGAGTCAGCAGGATAAAATAAAAGCCGGTCTCATGTAAAGGCAGGTTTGGTGTTTGTCTTTTACTATGAGTGTAACCTGCTGCTGCCACCAGATGACAGCAGCCATGTTTGATACCAAACCGCTTAAAAACCTTAAAATCCAGCCGTCGTCCCTCCAGCCAGAAGACACGACCGGCTCAACGTGAAACAAAGCATAAACATGGAGCCTGCTGTCATCACCAACCGGGAAAAGTGGATGAAAGGGAACCTTTATAAAAGATGCCTGACATCACACACTGACATCTTCTCCCTTATGGCGGTGTGCTTTTTTATGCATCATCAGCATTTTTGTCCATCAGTAAAATTAGAAATAAAGGCCTGTCTCTAATATTGGCCGGGTTCTCTCCGTAGTTAAGGTAAGTAAAGCCTCTAATAGAGCATTTACAGTAACTGAATTTCTATTTTGTTATTATTTTAATCGCGACTGTAAAAAAAAATTTCATCAGACATTTCGTAGTTCTACAGTAAGCAGCTGATATCGCCTCAAGAAATGCAAGCTCAAAATATTTTTTGTCAGATTGAAATAACAGGAATCATTGGAATATTTTTATTCTGATGATATTTTATTTGAATTTTCATTTTTTTTATATTACTCGTATTTTATCTGTGAAGCACTTTGTGACTTTTGTATATGAAGGGTGCTATATAAATACATTTTACTTGCTTATTATTTTCATTATATTATATACCCCAGGTATAATATAATATAATGGACCCCAGGAAGACTAGCAACTGCATTGCAGAAGCTAAAGGGGATCCATAAACAATAAACAACAAATATACATTATAATCAAAATGCGATGCTGGTACCTCTCCAGTAATGGATGCAGTCCAGAGTCTGGAAGACTTGGTGCTTGTCATAGATCTCGCACACGGCGCCTTTCTTCTGGTAGAGGAGGATGCAGTGGTCAGGAGAAAAGCTCTGATAGAAATCGGGACAGAGGTTGGATGCCACCGCCCTCAGCCACACCTGAGCTTTCACCTGCAAAACAACAAAGACGTATTCTAACATCAACAAATCATCGCCAATTTTGCCACGTGTAAAACTGATATAAGAAAAAACATGACTGAAGAGATACAGTCACTGTAATTTATTTGATGACCCACTGGGTCAGATATTAATAATAATAATAATAATTCTTCTTCTTCTTCTTCTTATTATTATTATTACGCAGCCTTATGAAGTCACGCAAAAAAATAAATTTTAATTTAAATTAAAATTTAAAAATTAAAATTTAAAAAGTTAAAATTAAAATTAATTAAAATTAAAATTTAAAATTTAAATTTTTTCCATAAACGCAGGTCTTCTGTTGGGACTATATTCCCCGATGGAGGCATACATTCATTCTGCACTTTTTATTGCACTTAAACACTAAAATTACATAACTTCTAAAAAAAAACCTGAATACACGTCTTGTTGGTGATGATGGATTACCTATCCCAAGAATGTTTCAAGTATCAACAAGTTGATTTTAATAGCATACTAGAATGAACTGAAACCAATGGCAGTCTGGAAGGTAGGAAAAACATTTTTAATTCACCATTCCAGTAGTATGCTTTGGGAAATAATTGTCAGTAATGTTACATGTAGGAAAATTGAATATGTTAGTCTCAAACATGCAAAATGGTTGGTATGGTCCTTTAAAATCAACTTATAGAGACTTGAAACGTGATACGTCGTCCATCACAGCGAACACACTATTTCTATTAAGATCCTATTAAACTATTACGTTTTTTTTTTTTTTTTTTTNTTTTTTTTTTTTTTTTTTGAAGTAATTTTATTTAGCTGAACCAACACAGAGCTGCACTGAAGACGATGTATGTCTCCGCCAGGGAATATAGTCCCAAGAGAAGACGACTTTTACAGTAAAATTAAAATGACCGTGCCAAAAGTGTTAGCAGATGAAACATTGAATTTTAAGGTGTGTGTATCACCTGAACATTTCAGTTTGAAAATTTAGGAGATTTGGCAGGAAAACTAAAGTATGGTTTTATTTTTTGGAAACTGTCAGTACATAATGTGTATGCAAAGAGTAGGTACTAGTCTTAAACATGCAAAAGCGCTGGTATGGTCCTTTAAGAGAAACCTGCTGGATTGCTTTATGGCGCAAATCGGGAAGACGGAGCTGTTCTTCCAATAAAATACAGCGAAAGCTTTGACAGTTTCTGGTAAGTATAGATGGTGGAAGGGATTAAAAATAATGTAAAAGTGATTCCCAAAACGTTTAACCTCAAGACAAGAGGCTGATGGGGAATGTAGTCTGGTGTTCATGTTGCAGACCTCCAAACCTAACAATATTTATGGTGTGAGAAAGACGCTGCTATATATACTGTATTACTTTACTAAATCAGTCAGATTAGTCAATTAAGTCAAGAAAGCAACAATCCATCAACAATAAGTCAACTGTGTAATCAGCAAATTAGTTATTCATTGAAATGAATCAATAAATTGGTGAACTTAGCGACCTGCTCCACCGTCCAGTTTCCAGCAATCTCCATCAGCACAGTGTCAGGACCATTTCCGCTCCGCGCCGCGGTCGGCAGGGTAAACTCGACGGTGATCTGATCCATGGAGGCGCAGGAGGATGAGGTGATGGCCTTTTTTCTTCTCCTCCTCTGACTCTCTTCATGCAGGACTACTTCCTCTTCGTCACTTATCTGGATCTGCTGCTCGTCCATCGCCTAGCTGAGGGGTTGAGGACATTTTATATACATATATATATATATATAGATATATATATATATATATTTACACACACATTTATACATTAATTAATTTATTATTTATATAAGGGCACTTAGCAGATATATTGAACTTTGACCTCTAACCTTGTGAATATTCCTTATTCATGTTATTTTAGTCACAAGGAAAGATAATTTTTTAAAGACATCTTACTTGTATAATCTGATATATTTTATGATATATTTCTTTCTGGGAGTGACTGAAATCTATTAAAATATGAAATGCTTTACACATTATCAGAAGCTTAACAAATCCTGACTATTCCAAATGAATATATTGGAAGCAGCAGAAAGCCAAGTATTAAATCCACTTCTATGTTTACTCTGTAATCAATAGCAACATTTAATTTAATAGTGATAGTAATTAGTCATGTACAATTCAAAATTAGTAATTAGTAATGTACAATTAAACATACAGTGCTTTTCATAAGGTAAAAGTTGACATGCTACAATAGCCATATAAAATGAGGAAAATGCTTAGAAATATATATATAGTTTTTTATTCATTGGAGCATGATTGGTATTTTTTCCCCCCCTTGGTTGTCTCCTAGGTCAATTATCACAATAAACTATTTTTGAAGGAGATTACACAAAGTTTAATTTTTAAAAAAATCTATATTTCCACTCTGACCATGCAAGTTATAATACTGGCCTAGGTCGACATAATCCATACAAATGGGTTTCTCCAGGGGGGGACTGCCACAGTGGGCATCTTTGCAACAGATTTGGTATCAGTGCCTTGCTCAAGGGCACAATCCTTTGGGCTATAGGCTAACATCAATAAAGCTCATTCATGTTCGCAAGCAATACTAACAATGACATTATTTGTGGCATGAATGGCTGGGATTTTATTATTATTACCCATTAAATCTGCAATATTTTCCAGAAAGCAAAATTTTCAACGTTATCGTTAAATATATAACTTAACTCTTATTGTAGCTCTTTAAAATTAACATGTAACATTAACCATGTTCCCTTTTCTTCTCGCTCGTCTTTTAAAACAGTTATGACAATCCAATTAAAATGATTTTTGACGGAAGTTGGATACAAATCTATATTTTGCACGGTTTTGAATATTTTAGTGTAGATCAATATGAAATCTGCTTAGTGATATAAATATTGAGTTTCGCATCCAGCCATGTGATTTAACGGCTGGAGTTCCACATCCCTTAATCTGAGGAAGTTTAAAAAAACAGCAAAAAACAAAACAAAACAAAACAGGAAGCTAAACTCTACAGTCAAAAAATATAAACTGACGCTTTCTGCCGTTTTCGTCATATTACAAAGTGATAAAATGCAGAAAACCTATATTATAACTCACAAAAAAAAGCGATACCATAGCAAATGCTGCTAATTCAACGGTACAGCTCCTATAATTACCAGAAGAAAAAGCTTAAATATGTTAAAACTCCGTAAAAACCTTTTTCTGACACACCAATGAACGCAGACGCAGAAGGCAACTAAAGCCGGAGACCTGAGTGAAATGTTCGTCATTTATGCTATACAAACAGTAAGCGAACAAGAGAAAATTTAGTTTTTAACTTAGTGAAGGAAGTCTGGATGTGAAGAAACGCTGCGCTGTCTCACAGGAACGTTACCAAAGTTAAGCTAACAACTACATTCGCTAGCCAAACACTTCCGCTTCCGCTTTCCAAAATAAAACCACCGTAGCACTAAATGTGACTGAATTTATATATTAAAATTGCAAGTTTCTTAAAGGATCATACCACCTATTTTGCATGTTTGAGCCTAACATATTCAATTTTCATACATGTAACGTTACTGACAATCATTTCC
>VXCM01004423.1:0-32635 GCA_014773175.1 Lucifuga dentata
TAGATGGAGGCAGATGATTTGCTGTGGTGACCCCTGAAGGGAAAGCCAAAAGGAAAAGAAGAAGACCCAGCAAGGTTAATGAAAGCTTTGGATTTGACTAAGATGACATTCAGTCAGGCTGTGTCACCATGGCTCAATACAATCGAAGCAAATGTTTCCTCAGAAACTTACTGAGCAACCTGTAGAACGTGTGTGTGTATGTGTGTGTGTGTGTGTGTGTGTGTGGCTTCTGTAGTAATGTATAGTTTTCATACTCAGGAGCATCCAGAAGTCCTTTAAAGTGATTATATAATGGAATCGTTTCACTTTTGAGTACCAGCACAGTACCCAGAGAGAACTTTGAACTTTATTTCTATCTGCCGTACAAGTTTGTCTCAATTTGAACCTGATTTGATCATCGGCAACTAAGTTTGGAGCTGGAGCCAAATTTCAACCTGGTCAGCTGTCCGTTGTTGTGCAGTTTGAGGACTTCATTGACTGTTAAAACGATCAACGGTTGAGCGATCGGATGGATTTCTGACATGTTAGTAGTTCTGTACATTTTGAGAAGTTTCTTTTTATAAAATTCTTTTTATTTTTATATTAATACAGCTGAAAAAAGGATGTTTCATAATAAGACCAGATTAAAAGAAGAGGGGAAAAAAACCATAAGACAACTGAAAAAGAAAGAAAAGGGGTACACTTCCCGAGGGGGGAGAAGGAATCTTAACTGTCTTAACTCTCTAATGAGGACACTATAATTTAGACATATTAATTCACACAAAATCTGGTCTTATTAGTTTAATATAAATAATCCATTTATCCCAATACTCAAAATTATTTATCTGACTGAATTCTCAAGTTAAAAGTGATCCTTTCCAGGGTGTATATTGCATATATTAAATCAATCCAATTATTGGCATTAGGATTTCTTTTTTTCAAGCTTTCTTACATGCAACCAAAAGTACTCTCAAAAGATATTAATTAAACTCCTCTAAATCTCCCAGATACATTACTTTGAAACTAAAAGTTATCTTTAAATTAAACACAGCTTCCATGATTTCATGAATCTTTGCCCAGAACGGGACCATGGAGGGGCAATTCCAAAATATATGAAAGTGATTGCCTTCATTACTACCATATTGTCTTATTGTTGTGGAGTAAGCCTTCTTTTGTGCTGGTGTACAGAAGAGACAAATAATGTTTAATAATAATTGAATGATTGATGGATTTCTGACATGTCAGAAGTTCTGTACTGTTGAGAAGTTTCCTAAACCGAGTGGCATGTCAGTTGTGCTGTATATTAAAGCATCGAAATTGTAGGTTTAGGCTGTTCAAAACGGGCGATTCAAATATGCAGCACGAGTTAACGAAAACATACAACATTTCTTGAATCATACATTGTCTATCTGGTTTTACCTTATTTGATTCTGACAACCCTTCCAAGATATCTTTATTGTCATTGTAGGCGTACAATGACATTTCGTGTGGCAACTCATAAATACGGTAAAACTGAGAACTGTTGAACTGTTTGGAGTACTAATTTTGTTAATTTTGCAGATGGATTTGATTACAACCCGAGTTGCTCTTCTTGAATTGATTTTTGCACCTCTTCTAATCTAAATTGATTGATTACATCTTACACTTTTTGGTGACCAAAAGTTTTGTCAATAAATTTTCATAAAAGTAAATATTTAGGAATAAAAAAAACAGAATAAAGAGCATGTTTGACAAATATAACTAGCCTGCCTTGTTAAATGCCACATAATAATTCATAATTTAGCATCTACCTTGTTGTTTATTCGCTCAGATCTTCCACATGACTGAGTAAACTGCAGAGTCCCTGAACACATCCACATAAAACAACTCTGTCTTTGTTTCTGTTTGAAGAAGTCTATTTCTCCACAGCCAGCTTTCTAATCGATAGCCAGCTTGATATTACGGTGCGATGGTGTGTGAATTATACCTCAGTGCTGCAGACAGACAGTAAGCAGCAGGCTGACGGCGGCGAGCAGCGGCCGGCTGGCAGAGGGATGAGTCTGAGCACTGGAGCGTTGATGTGGGATTGGATCTGTTGAGAGAGAGGCTGAAAGATATTTTTAAAAAAAGGAGACAGATACTTGTGTGGGAGAGAGTCTGTGTGCGTCAATGGCTGCATGAAAGAAATATTTTGTCTTTAATTTATCAGAACCGTGATTGGACAGTCTCAAGTCTTGGCACTCAACGCCCACGTCAAGTCCTAACTCAAGATAGGCATAAATCAAGCCACAAATGATTGTGTCAAGTCTTTTTTTTTTTTTTNTTTTTTTTTTTTTTTGGATTGGGTTACGTTGAGTCTCCTGTCAGCAAATTTCTGATTCTAGTACAAGTTGAGTCCACACCGCTGAATCTGGCATTAAATCTGGTTTAGATTTGTTTTCAAAACTTAAGGTGAAGGATTTGCAACTTGAATGTGATGACTTGAGACCTGGAGATACTTGTATGGAAAGTCAAACGTGCCAAAATTAAATACATAAAAACGATATTATGAAATAAATAACTCTATGAAAAAGTCATTATTATCATGAAATCTTATTCCATAACAACACTTTTATTTCATAATGCCCCGTTTTTAAATCTTTAAACGACGGAGCAGCATAAGGCCACGCCCACGAAATCTCGTTATGAAATAAGACATTATGAAAAAAGGTGCTCTGAAATAAAAGAGACTTTTGCAATAAAAGTGTTATTATGAAATCAAAACGGTGTTGTGAAATAAAAACGAGACTTAAAAATGTTATTATGAAATAAAAATGTTATTATGTAATAAAAGTGTTATTATGTAATAAAAGTGTTATAAAATAAAAACGGTGTTATGAATTAAAAAAGAGGTTTAAAACAGGGCATTATGACATAAAAGTGTTGTTATGAAATAAGATTTCATAATAATGACTTTTGCATAGAGTTATTTATTTCATAATATCGTTTTTATACATTTAATTTTGGCACGTTTGGCTTTCCATACACTTGATCCTTCTAATTTACAAAACAATGACTTATAGTTATGATCCAAAATGTAATTAATCAGTTTTTCCACAGCCACAATCTATATATATATATATATATATTTACTATTTTTACTGTGAGTTTGTATTAAATGTAATTTTGTTTTATATTTTATATTCCTTTGATAAGGCAAATTGGCTTTTGCCTCCTCCAGCACTTTTTGTGATCTTTACAATGTTTTTTAATATGCTTTGTTATGTTTTAATTGTGCTAAATAAAATAAAATAGATTTAAAAAAAATAAAATAAAATTTAAAAAAATAAATCATTTTCACCATATTTAACTGAAATCTGCTAACATATGGGACTGAATACACTAACTCCCTAATGAAGGGAATGAGAACGATTTGTCGCTGAGATGAACTTCCCCGTCTGAAGATATTAGCAGTCCAAACTTAGCCAGCAGTGCAGGTGAAGTGTTGATTGATGAAATTATTATTCTCTCCCTCTGCTGAGAGATGACAGGGCTTCTCCCTTTAGCGCTGACAGCAGAATGACTTTGTCTCAACTTTTCGTTTAGTTTTTCAGCTGTTTGATTCTTCCATCTCGAATAAATCCTTCAGTGGAGTGCTGAAGCCCCTGCTGTCAGATTTTGGAGGCTATGTCTTGTGACTATGAATTACATGATGTAGTAGGAGGCTAACTTGAACAGGCTGCAAAGAATTAAGCGTGAGTAAGTTGTCTGAGGTAGAAATAGTAGCAAAAGGCTTAGAGTTGTAGACAGGATTTTAGAAATATTATGAGGGAAAGCCTGAGCTGACATTAGGTGTGTTTCCATCCAACTATTTTTATGCGAATAATGAATATGCGCATTAAAGGCCTGGATGGAAACACCGTTAATTCGTATTAACTCCAAAATGCGCATTAAAAAATTTATACGCTTAGCAGAGATGGATCAACTGATTATTCACGTAAGACGAAATGTGAATAAAGTGGATGGAAACAGTTTATTTGCATTAAGATGAGGATGTGACGTGCGCTGCTGGGTGAGCATGCACACACACCTCAGAAGAGCAGGTAGTCGTTAGCAAGCGCCTGCAGAACAATGGAGCCGTTATTAGTTATATCTGAAAAACGTGTAAATTTTTCACAAATAACTTGACACGCCACGTAAATGATTGTTTTACCTGCACTGAAAGTTTCACCACCACACGGTACTCGGTACACTTAACGAGTTTATAGAGTGCCAACATGCTATTGTTAGCATCGCTAGCTTGTTGGCTGCATTTATAAGGCGTGTATAACTGCTTACAGGCTGTAATAAGTATTCTTCCACACCAAGGTTTCATTTAAACTCCGCATGCTGTGTTTTGCTGTGGACATTAGTTTATGTAGCATTAAATCACCTCTGAGATAATTCATAACGTAGTTGATGGAAACGCGCATCAATTCACATTTCCCTTAATCGAATAACCAGAAATGAGCATTAAAAACGCAAATAAGTTGGATGGAAACACAGCAATAAACAGGAATCAGGAGTAATACTTTCTTTTGGGTACTTTGATGATGAATATTATATATTTACGTGTATTTTTTTTTATAGTGGCATACTTGTGAGCACAAGCAAGAGCCAATCCAGGAGAAAACCATCTTGCTCAAACCAAACAGATGGCTAATTGGTCAACTTTCCTATAGGATGAATGTGCTACAAGAAACTTTAAAGCTCCATGTCTCTTTCTTCCATTTCATCAGTATGAGCTAAACCACCTTTTTGTCTTCCTCTCTCTGTGTAGACAAACACTCGATGCCTTAGCTCCTAAATCACCGGAGCTTTTGTCAAGACACAAATGACTGTGTTCACACCACAAGAAAGCATCAGGGTGAGAGGACAGAGTGGTTAAAATCAAAGCCAGTGCTGCTGCTCCACAGCTGCCCCAGATTAAGCTCAGGATTAGCTATCGACTGTCACTCACATACACCTTTTTTCCTTTTCTCTCACTTTATTTTGCTTCATTTTTCTTTGCCTGAACTCTAGTTTCCTCACTAAAATGTCACATAAAAGAAACAGAAAGAAAGAAAAGCAGACAGGAAGAAAGTGAGAACTCATTGGCCTTTCCCATCAGCTAATGAAGCCATTTCCTGTCCAATCTTCAGCAAAAATCTCCTTCTTTAACAGCTGATAAGGAGGGAAGGCTGTAATTGAAATTGACCAATTGGTCGTTTGCTCAGTTGAGACATGTCTGACAGCTTTGACTGTGTAATTATGGAACAGAACACGTCTTTTCTTGTTACTCTGAGAAACTGTGGAAACTGCCTGAATTCACGAGAAGCCACAGTAAACTCATCCCATTCATTTTCTGTTGAGCTTTGTTATGTTTCTTGTTAATCTTGTCATCATAGCATCATGAAAGAGGTATATAGTGTAGTATGTTGAGCTATATAGAGCTGGGGAACATAGGAATGACCCTCTTTCATGATGCTACGATGACAAGATTAACAAGAAACATAACAAAGCTCAACAGAAATGAATGGGATGAGTTGAATCTTGTGAAAGGCATGCACAACTTTAATTAGTAATAACTCCACAACCATAAGAACAACTAGGAGTGATATTCATCTCTAATTTAGAATTTTGAGAAAACGGAAGTATAATTTTTATTTTTCTGTTGTATTTATTCACCTCTCAGTCTGTTCTGGTGATAGTGATGGGTAATCTTACTCTATATCTAAATCCTCCCAAGTGTCACCTTTCCATAGAACACAAGATTGTGCATGTTGTCCTTATGGTTGTGGAGTTATTACTAATTAAATTTGTGCATGCCTTTTTTANTTGTGCATGTTGTCCTTATGGTTGTGGAGTTATTACTAATTAAATTTGTGCATGCCTTTTTTAGATATAAATTCCAAAAAAGAGCTCAGGGTAGAAGGAGTTAAGTGATGCTAACTTAATGTGTGCTAAAAGAATACTGAACTGGGGAACATAAGATCAGAAGGACCCTAGGAACATAGATACGTTCCCCATGAAAGAGGGCTACTGTATAATTACAATTTTTCCTTCTCATCAGTTTTAGTTGGGGATTTTTTAAATGTTTTTTGGTATGTTTTTGACATCGGCTTTCCCCCTTGATATGATTCATTTTGTCAGATCTGAACACAGCAATCACAACCACACGAAGACCCTTTTGAGCAAACTTTTTCGTTCTGGCCACAAACAAACCCTGTAGTGGTTTGTTTGTGCTGCGAACATTATTCAAACTAGTTCTGAAGCAACGACAAGGTGATCTATTGATCTATTGATTGATTTAGAACCAGAGAGTTAGGGGCATATGGTTATCATTAACTACAGTACAGCTCTGATTACTCATGCCGCATCAAACGGATGCTGGGGAAACACTGCAACATATCAAGCTTTGCTCATCTTTGGAACACATCTTGTGAACTTTCAAATTTCTTTAATTCAAGAAAAAGTCTTTCAGAATGATGTTAAATTCTATTACTTGTCCATCATGCCCTCCATGTGGGGCCAGTTTCATGCTAAGCTGTTTTTGCATTAAACCTTCAAGCATTTCCAAAATCACATCAATTGTTCCCTGGCCTAACGCCCCGTCACTTCAGAATCCATCCATAGATTTTCACAATACCCTGCTGGCAGATAAACACAGAGATAACATCCGCCCTTTGGCAGACAATGTAAGAAAAGGAAACGTCGACCCTGTCAGCAAATAAAGCTCTTTTTGGCTTATTTATTTAGCAATAGACCTACATTTTAACCATGACCCTTCTATTGAAACTCATGATAAAACATTTTGGAAATTAAACTTCTGGAGAAATTATAAATAATCTTGACTTTTGAGCTTTTATTTTGAAGCTTTTGGTTTTCCATTTTCTATATGAAATGATGGAATGACTGGGTGAGGTGCTTCCTGTATCTGTCATTCAAAGGCAGAAAAAGTAAATACATGAACAGGTTTTACTTAACCTGCCAGTACAGAGAGCGGCTTCGTCCGCATCAAAACCCGGAGAGGTGAACGCAGAGGCGAACGTCGTGAATAAAACATCGACTCCTGAGCCGAGCAGCCGCTCTCCAGCTGTCTACCAAGCACAGATTGGCACACATACATACACACACACACAATTTTCCCATGGTAGGGATTTATGGTGTATCTCTTCCTTTTTCACATCCCCTTGACACTTTCATTACAAAGTAAAATATCACATAAATTTGACTTTTCCTTCTCCTGGAGATCAGGTAGTCAGAAGATAGAAGAGAGTGAGGTGAGCGAGGCAGGCGAGCTTTTTGATAACAAGGTCCATCTTAACGCCTGACTAATCCTGACGTATGACAGAGGTGCCCTCAGAAAAGAAGGATGGCCTGGCTCATGCTGGGGATCCCCAGTGGGAGCTCCTGGATTTTGAGTTGGACAAGATCCTCAGATAGTTGTCCCTGAGAATTTCAATCAAAGCTCAGAGGATTAGGAATGAACTGAGACTTAGCCAACTGGGATTTATCATGCACACTGTCTCTGCAGACTCACGGTAATTTATGAAGTTTGAGATATTTTTGTTTTAATTCTATTGTATAATTGCACTGTGCGCATGATAATAGTGGTATAATTTTTTCATATGATAAAAATTTGTCATCACCATATTGCGGCATGATGATAATGATGTTAATGAATTTTCACATCATGCACAACAAGCAGAAACAAAACAAGCATGTTCAGAGGTGGCAATTAGTTCTTAAAACGGAATTTACCGGTACTTCTGTCAGTTAGAAATGGTTCATCTACATGGCTAACGGGAGCATATCTATGTTCCCAGGATCCTATGTTCCCCAGTTCAATATTCTGTTAACACACATAAGGGTATTAGTGTAACCCCAGCTAACTGGCTAAAAGCTAAAATTGGGAACAATAAATTTGTTTCACCACCTGAAGAAGAAACACCCAGGTGAATACCGAGAACGTCACTGTTAAGTTGCAGAGGAAGAGCGTCAGACAGCTGTGCCCAAAAACAAGCAGGAAGTGATGCTAACTCAAGTTTAGCTGGAGCGTTAGCTAGCTGTACGACAGAAAAAGCTAAAGGTGGAGCAAAATTAGCAAAGCGGTGACCATTTGTTAGCTGTGACTTGCTGTGATGTATGAAGTGTTAGCTTAGCTGCTATGCTAACTTCAGTTGAGTTCTTCATCCCAGCTTGTGGTGGATTTGGACTTTACAGCGTATTTTTAGCATCATAGAAGCTAATTAGCTTTGGCTGGAGAATCATAACTGGCCAAACATCGGCTCTTATGACATCAGTCATTTTAATGGTAATATTTGTTTTATACATTTGTTTTATATTTGTTTTATAATATTTGTTTTATACTGAATACTAGTAGGTCAACTTACTGGTAATTTTAGTTTGCAAACTGAAGTATTACAGAATTTAGTTATTTATATTTTTACTGAAGGGAAACATTCTACTTTGCCAAAGTTTTACTCTTACAGTTTGCAATATTGTTCTGCAATCACCAATACAATATTTTTAGTGTTACATTGCTCATGTTGTCTTGAATATCATTATTACAAAAATACCTTGAGAAATCATATTATTTTAAGGTTATACCCCTAAACACTCCTGAACTGCACTTTGTTTTGCTCTTATTTCTTTCTCATTTATTTTTAACTAAAAAACTTTGGCTTTGTCAGTTTGTCCAATGATATCAAAGAACAGCATTGAGCTAGTTTGAATGAGGATGACAATGAGAAGTGTAGGATAATGAAACAGCAGTTTGAAGATGGACATTTATTTCGATAACTGAAATGTAATGTGTTAGTTTTCACGAGGAATTTGCAGCAATTTTTACAATTTACACACAGTTTACAATAGTTGGGTATGGACAGACTTAGCGATCATTTAATTATGGCTGCAGACACACCAAGCTTTATGATCATTTAATGTTTTTATTATGGCTGCAAACACACCAAGCTTTAAACTGTTCAGGTTGCACTTTAAAAGTTTCTCCAAGGTCAGGAGGTGTGTCGATCCGTCCTGACTGTTGTCCTGTTTGGGGAGCCTCCCTGCAGAGGGCACACAGGAATGAATAGAGATTGAAAGGCGTGCAGATGGGCCATCTATCTGCCTCCTCGTTCATGCTGGTGTCCTGCTCTGTCACTTTCCCTCTCTCCCTCTCTACCAGCGGTGAGGGCATCAATCACATCTGACTACTGTAATGGCTGACTTTCAATGTGCACGGATTGGAAACTGCAGATTTACAACTTTGGCCTTGCTGTCTGAGGTTTGTACAGACTCTCACTCTCTTTCTCAAACATCCCCCATCCCCACATACACACAGATGTGAAGCGTTGGCTTGAACAATGATTGGAAAATCACGTTTTTTCCATATCTATATATATATATAAATATATATAGATATATATATATATTTTTTTTTTTTTTTTANTTTTTTTTTTTTTTTTGTTTGCAAGTATGTGCAAGGACAGAACAGGACAAGAAGCAGCACTGGTTACAAAACCCACAACCATTTTTAATGCAGCAATGGTAACAGTCTGGAAAGTACATACAAATATATGCCAACAAGACTAATAGCTTCAAGCCCTGCTAGCCTCCCTTCAATGGTGTACTATTGTGTTTTGTGAAACAAACATACTTCAGGAGTAGCAGAGGTGAAAAAACATATTTGGTGATTAAAATCAACCATTGTAACCATCATTGTGCTCAGCAGATTTAATGGTAACTGTTAGATTATTGTTTTGGGCTGATTGTCGCAAGTGTCACAAGAGTCCAAAATGGAAATGGTTCATCCTCCAAGGAGCATGAATGCACTTAAAGGATCACACTAGTGATTTGGTTTCCAGAACACTATAAAAAAATCAACTTTTAGAGACTTGAAATGTGCTTGAAGTCGATAATCCATCATAATTACGGAATACAGTCCCAGAAGACGACTTTTACAGCCTTCTACAATCATGCGTGTTAGCAGGCAAAAAATAGAATTTTTAGGTGAGTATCACCTGGATATTTGAGTTTGAAAGATGAGAGAATTTGGCAAAATAACACAAAATCTAAAATACGTTTTTATATTTTAGAAAAAGGTTGGCAGTAGCTTGATGTGTATACAGGTAATATTTATTCAGCAGAAACATGCAAAATCACCGGTATGGTGCTTTAACAAGTTTCATGGCAGTCTGGCCATTAGTTTCAGATACCTTAATCCTAGGACAAAATGTTGGTCCAGGAGGAAGATTTTGGCCTGGTGGTGGCACTAGAGGTAACATTGGGGTCACCAAAATCATCAGGAGTCATCCTCTGGGGATTGTGAATTACTACGGCAAAAATATTTGGCAATCTAGCAGAGAGTTGTTGAGATGTTGTAGTCTGGATCAAAGTGCTGGACAAGAATGACTTAAAACCTAGGACATCTGCCAGCCAATCATAAATGAGTATATTCCCATTATATCAGTTTATTTACCATACTTGTCCATGTTACAGGATCATCTAGCATGAAGGATTTGTCACATTGCATAGCAGAGATTCACATCTACACAGTTGATAGAACATTTGCAATGAAAATGGAAGAGGAAAATAGCTTTGGGATTCCACCCGAGGGCCAGAGTTTTAATAAAGTCCCCAACTTTTATTTAACTATAGCAAAGTTCAGATATTTATGCAAAATCAAAGCAGGAACGACGTAAACTGTGCAGCAAATAAGGAGGCTTGAAGAAATCAGATGTTGTTGAAACCACTTGGACCTACTTCCTGTTTTAAAGCTTTTATTATGTCTCTGTTTGCAGCACAAATCATTGCCAGAATGCAAAACTTCACAATTTAACCAACACATCGAGTTCCAGCCGTAAAGACCAAAGAAAGAAACCCCAGTTTTTTGAGAAAGTGACCCCATAATGACCACATAAACTCTCCTGCCCATAACTCATCTTTAGCTCAGAGGTGAGATGAGACAGAAGTAAGGGACAAACAGTTTACTATATCAGAGGTCATTGATTTTTGGGGGGGAATTATTCATAGTTGTAGTAGATTTAGACAAACAGAGATAATGGCTGCACAGCTGAACGAGCCTTGGTATTTTGGTCAAATTTCTAATCAAGCTGTTGAGGCGAGCCAAATTACCTTTGCTTGAGCAGATACAATATGAAGAGTTGGACTGTTTAATCAGCCCGGTATCTGCTCTCTGTTTGGTTCGGAATTCAGAAGAGTTCAGAAGCCCAAAAGTAGGTTAGAGCACGGATCGAGAAAAATGTTACCTGTCAGACGGTTCAGTAGATTTATGACAGCGCAGCCTATCTGCTGCCGAGCCCAATGATAGGTCAGGACATCATTTGATACCAGTTTTGGCCTTCCGTCAGAATACTCACCAAACCATTGCGACATATCACTGTGAAAATTGATAAATGTATGATAGAGAAGAAAATAAATGAAGAGCAAAGACAAGGAAAAATGAGGGCTAGATTAAAAGGAAAAAAAAGCAAATAGAGGAGCCAAGCAGAGAAATCATTTCTATATGGACTCGAATGAGACACAATGTGCAATTTTCCCTCATTTTTTTAGTGTAATATATGGTAACAGTGTCAAAACTTGAGATTGACGTCTAGAGAAATGGATTCAGTAAGACAAACTATAGATCCTCAACTACCCAGATAGCTTCGTTTTTGATTGGACCTTTAGTTCTGTAACATGTTTATGTCACTATGTAATACACTTGGTTTAAAAAAAAAAGAGGTTAGCGAGCGACTGTTTGGCTAGCATCCATGTTTCACAGTCCGCAGGTGTTGCCAAGTCACTCATCAGAACAGAGCAGGCTTTTTGGGAGGAGCTTTAAAGAGAGAGTACTTACAACAGACTGTTTTCACTCAGTGTGCACAGTGGTGCTAAAGCAAGGAAGAGAAGCAGATCAATCTGTTTTTTCATTCATTAAAGCGCTGCAAAGGTTTCAAATTACACCCTAAATGAAAATTAAGAACATGGAAATCTGTATATGTCCCCTTTAAATCTGACCGTGTCAAAATTGAAAAGGACTCAGAATCAGAATCAGATTTATTCACATATGAGGAATTTGCTCTGATGCTTGGTGCTCAGGAAGGAAAAGAAAAAAATATACAAGATAAATACAAATATACAATCAAAAAATGTACAATATTCAAAGGAGTGCGTTAATATAGCACAGAGTCCAAGGTCTCAGGGTGCAAAAGCTTGCAAAACAGTACTTGGACCATCATAGGACCCTGAAATCCATTCCAATGAAAAGTCTGTCAGCAGCTCCTTAAAGCAATGTTTCCTCTGATTTATGCTGAGACGGATGCAATGAAACTCACTGTTGAAGGAGAAACATAGACCATGCTGGCGACATGATTGGTAAATGCTCAGTTTTAAAACAAGTCCAATATCAGCCCAGAATTTATAGTCGGCTGTTTTATGAGTCAAAGCTGAGCTCAGGCCGGCCCTTTAGGGATCCACCTTTCCCAATCACAAGTTCTCCTCTAAAGAAGCTGAATAGAGCGAGTTGAGGCGAGACGGGGCAGCAGGTGCTGAAGTCATTCAAGTCCCATTCCACCTGAGAAATAGCTCATCTGTATCCTGTGAAACCGGAGCAGGTGTGAAATTAAATTATGACTTCAGTGATTTGAAGTACAAGCCTGGGCCTGTTTCCTGTTCTCTGAAGGTGGACTACGTGGCTGGGATTAATAGCTGGAGCTATTCAGAGTCCACAAGCGCTAACGTCAGTACACAAGCATCTTATTATTTGGCATGTTAAGGTGTCAAACATGCTGTAACCTGCACTTAAGTATAATGCGGCGCTCTGTTTCCAAATGTATATCGGCATCTGAAAAAGAAAAGTGATCGTTTAGTGACTTGTTTAGTGATTGATTGTAGTTAAAAGGGGGGCATTAAATGACTCTATGTCGCCCTCTGTTGGTCAAAAATATAGTGTAGCAGCATTCTTATGTCTGTCACGGATGATTGTAGCTTGAGTATCACAATATTCTTAAAAGTTCTTGATTTTTTTTAAACTAAATTTTACAAAGTAAGTCTTAATAAATAAGGCAAAAAATATTAAAAAAATGCACCAAAATTTTTTTAGAAAAACTGATAAAATGAAACAAAAAAATTCTTGATTCTAGAAAATTGTTCTGTACTTGATTGCTGTGTGATCCATTTTGAATCGAGCCCTTCGCACTCACTCTGTTTGGCAGGAATGTCTAGTAAAGGATTTTTTTTTTACGATGCAGTTTTAAGGTGGTTAATAAAAGTAAAATTCATTTAAAACTAAAATTACAAAATGACTTTAGACTCCAGTGGCTTGATTTTCAAGTAAGACTAGTGTATAATTAATATAATTATTGGTCTAAATTCTGTTTCAGAGGCTTTTTTCCCACACCAACAAGAAAATCATTCTGAGAGAAACTTTGCATATTTGTAATTTTGGGGAGTTTGTGGCATAAAAAACTGTTAAAGATAATAAAATACTGTAATGGCCTTCAAAAAGTAATTTCGGTGGAACCCTGATACGGACGGCTGCCAGAGACAGATAGACAAACTCCCATTAGATTAGGAGAGAAAATCATGAAAAGGAGGTTCAGCAGAGGGTATAATGAGCTGCAGGTCAACACACACACACACACACACACACACACTGAGCCTGGTATTTACCAAGGGGAAATCAGGAAAGAGTGGGGATGAGCCGAGCTGTTCACTGGAAAGATACACACAAACACACGCACACACACACACACACACCTACACGCACACACACACTTGCAGCTGAAGTGTCAACATGCCAAAGGACAGACTGACGGACTGATATTCATGCTTATTGAGGTCAGTGAGGCCACAGAGGAAGAAACCATCCAAAACTTTAGAAATTGAAGCTAAAGCTGCTAAAACTTAATTACTAGTCTTTTAATTAAGATGATTTTAGGAGTTAAAGTCTTAAAGGACCATACCATCCATTTTGCATGTCTGAGCCTAATATATTCAATTTTCATACATGTAACATTACTGACAATCATTTCCCAAAGCATACTACTGGAACAGTGAATTAAAAATGTTTTTCCTTCCAGACCTCCACTGGTTTCAGTTCATTCTGCTATTAAAATCAACTTGTTGATACTTGAAACGTTCTTGGGATAGGTAATCCATCATCACCAACAAGACGTGTATTCAGGTTTTTTTTTTTTTCCAAAGTTTTGTAATTTTAGCATTTAAGCACAATAAAAAGCGCGGAAAAGTATGTCTCCACCGGGGAATACAGTCCCAAAAGAAGACCTGTGTTTATGGAAAAATTTAAAGGACTGTGACTTCATAAGGCTGCGTAACTATTAGCAGGAGAAACATGGATTTTTAACGTGGGTGTATCACTTTATATTTGATTGAAAGATTAAGAGATTTTGCAAAATATCAGGAAAGCTGAAATACGGTTTTATCCTTTGGGAAATGATTGTCAGTAACGTAACATTTATGAAAATTGAATATATTAGGCTCAAACATGCAAAATGGATGGTATGGTCCTTTAAAGTAGAACTATTTTGCTCATGAAAAACTTGCCATTTCTGCCAAGTCTTCATCACTGAGTGTGAAGGATTCAATCAAAACTGATTCAGATGAGCGTGAAAGAATTTTCTAGTCATGAATGTCATTTTCCTTGTCTCGTCTTCTTCTAGTAATTTTGCAGATTTTACATCGAACATGAGATAAGATTGTAAAATGTCCCTATTATCATCTTCTTTCCTTCCAGCTTTCCTTCTTACTTTCAGTTTCCTTCTTTTCTGCCTTTTCCTTCCTTCCTTTTCCCTAATTTCTCTCCTTCTTTTGTCCATTTTACCTTCCTTCTTTTGTTCCTTATTTGGTTTCCTCTGTCCTTATCGCTTCCTTTCATCCCTTGTTTTTCCATGTTCCCTTTGTCTTTTTTACTATGTTGCACCTTCTTTCCTTCTTTTCATAATTCAACTGATCCTGTTGCATCGAAAACTCAAAAAGTCCAACAATTTTCATTATCAGATTAAATAATTTCATTCTGTGGAAGGAACCATTTTTCAGCATTCAGTTGCTTTATTTAGATTGTATTGTAACGTCACAATGAATCTGTCTGAACTGATTATATTCGGGCATGACTCAGGTCTGTGATCACACGCTACGTAGACAACGTCAAGCTTTTTTTCACTGTTTTTCAAGTTTTATCATCTGGGCTAGTTTGTACATCATGTAATCCGTCTAATATCTACTGTCCTGTAGTTGAGTCCAGATACTTTTCTGGTGAAATCCAGAAAAGAAAACTCATTGTCAAAACATCCGCATGGCAGGTCATATGCCGTCGTCAGCAATCCTTTAGGGAATTTACATAAAATGTCATTTTCTGGCTGAAATAAACAACTAACCTCTCCCCAGATGTCTCCCCGCTCTGCCATACGCCCGTCTAGCCACTTAATTGGAAAAGCACAACCAAGAGGAATCTGCTGAGCATGGAATTGATTCACAGGTCATTTTCCCTGGAAAGCGCTGTTCATTTTTTGAGCGACACGTTGGCAATGGCTGCCGAGAGCGAGCGAGAAATGGCATCAGGTGACCGAGGGCAACAGCAACCAGATTTATGTGCAGCACGGTCAGTAAATTCAGCCGTACCTCGTCAGAAATACTCCAATAGTTCAACAAGTACTAATCCAACGTGCAAGAAGTTATGAGACCTGTAGAAGTTTGTGCATCGGCTTCAAACAGGCCTAAAATTAAGTTGTTCCAGTAATTCTGGATAATTAATCTCATTAAATTCAAGAAGTCTCTCAAAGCTGAATCTCTAATCAATGAAGCAATGAGCAAAAACTTTCTGTGCTTTATTGAAGTCCCAAAACATATGAATATCTCTGGAATATGGATACATTTTATTATCTAGGTCAGTCAGAACTACTGTAAGAAAACTTCTATCGTTTCATTTGAAAGAAACGAGGGATTGAAATTAAAGGACCAGACTGGTAATTTTGCACATTTTAGCCCAATACCCACATATATGTACTGTTTCATTCTGACAACTATTTTCCAAAACATAAGACCATATTTTAGTTTTCCTGTTATTTTGCCAAATCCCCAAATCTTTTAAAATCAAATATTCAAGTGATGCATCCACTATAAAGGACTATACCAATAGTTTTGCATGTTTGAGCCTGATATATACAACCCACATGTTCTCAATGGTTGGCAGTAATTTATCATACTTAAACATGCAAATCACTGGTATGATCCTTTAACATTCAACAGTTCGTCCAGATGTGAATAATTTGTGCAAATATTTTGCATGTTAATAATATTTTCCAACACCTGGCCCATTAATGGAGCCTTTCACATCAACAACAGTTGATGTGAAAGGTGAAAGGTTGATGTGACAGTTTCGTTTGATGAAATTCTGTCATTTATTTTTTCGGATCAAGTTAGATTTTTCCAACTTTTCGCGTGCGAGTGTGACGGATTGGATCAATCAAAGCATCATTTATCCACCACGACTCAAAACATGAAACATGGTGGATCGTCTGATTGTTTATGTGTCACAGAACTCTGACTGTGTGATACAACGGACACAAACTATAAAGATGAGTGTAAAGACAACGTAGCTTCATTGTGACAATGGTCTTAATGAATATTTACCCACTGAAGAATGTCCAAAAGCGTCCATGATTAAGCTCCTCAACAGGTCTTCATCACTTGTTGCTGACTCAGTTGATTTCGTTGTGCATTTTTTGCCGTCAACCCATACAAATATTTGTAAAAATACTGTAGCACTGCGTTTGGTGTGAATATATTTGCCACAACAAATTTGCATTGGAAAAATTTGCACTTTCGTGTCGTTTATTTGCATCGCTCTCGGTGTGTAACGGTCTTAAGATGTACATCTGAATGTAGAAGAGATGGACATTTTAAATTTCTCTGTAAAAGCTGTCTTCTCCTGGGACTATACTCCCTGGCGGAGACATACATTTTCCCCTGTGCAGCTCTGTGTTGGACCAGTTAAATTAAGTAACTTTGACAGAAAAAATTTATGGATGTTGTGTTTGCTGTGATGGTTTATACTTATTTCAAACACGTTTCACGTCTCTACAAGTTGATTTTAATAGCGTACTGAACTGAAACCAATCGCTGTCTGGAAGGTTGGAAGAAAAAATTCCAATATTTACTGTATGCAGGTTGTATATATTGGGCTTGAACATGCAAAACCTCTGGTCTGGTCCTTTAAAGCTGTTATTCTAGTGTGCACAGCCCCACAGAAGTCAGTGTTTGTCTTGGACCAGCATATGGAGTCACAGCGCTGGACTGGTGACTTTGATTAAGCACAACATCCACTTTGGTTCTCAAGCTGTAGTCAATTTCAGCCAAGGTCGCTCACAGTGGCAGATATCAGCGCTGCCCGCTGACAGCACTCAAATGTCAGGCCTGTATTTAATAGCCGGCTGGTGTGTTTCCCTGCTGATGCCACCATTCCTCCCTGTCACTTATAGAGGTGTGTGCCTGTGTGTGTGTGACAGAGAGAGAGAGTGTGTGTGAAAGAGATACAGCCTCGGGTGAGACAGAGTGAGGCTTTACTCAAAGTGACATCCAGAATTGTGACATTGCACCCGAGTGCTGGAGTCAAAACCCAGCGGCTCCACAGGGCGAGCAGCCGTTTCCACACCTCTCACACCTCCAGCAGGGAGTCCAGATATGGATCGCTCCCCAGTGGGAGCGTTAATCAATGATGCCGATGTCTGTATGATGGCTGCATCTTCCCTCCGAGTCCCGCTCCCTCCTCCCAAACCTCACCTCCTCTTTGCCCTTCTGTCCATCTGTCTGTCTGGGACTCGACGGGAAGAGTGCCAGCGATGAATAAAGTTTTAATAAAGTAAATGTTTTAAAAAATGCACAAGTATCTGCCAGTTGTACTTAAATATCAAAAGCCAAAGTATTTTTCTGTTCACGGTTTGAACCTTTTGGATTTAAGCGGAGGTTTTAATGAAGTGTTTCAGCTGCTGCTAAAGTCAACCTGCTTGTATAACCTGTTGGGTAGTTTGATCTACAGCATCATATTTTATAAGCTTGTAAACACATGTATAATTGCAAGAAATTAAAAAAATAATGAGCTGCAGTTTTACTTGAGTAAAAATGTACTTAATTACTTTCCACAAATGACATTATGCAACTTTTTCATATTAGCATGGAGGGAGTATACTGGGCACAGTATAAGCACAGAGCTTTTTCAGCTGCTTTTAATTACAATGAGAAGCATACTTTAAGTGTTTTTTTTTAATACAACCTGTCTGTAAATTGTTAATGAAACTACAAGAAAAGAAGAAACTTAAATTTGTAGGTCTTCTTTGCGATTCACAGACCTTCCGTTGCAGTGCATTGTGGGATACATTTCTGTCTGGACGCATTTTGTACCCTTGATGGAAGAGAGGAAAACCGAGTGAATGAGGAAGGATATCAGCGCCCTTCCTTTGCTTAATTTGGAACTGAATTTCTCTTGGTTTGGCAGCATTCTTGCACCCAGGCATTTTTGGGATCCCCCCACCTCCTCGATTCAAGGGAAGAAAACATCGAGCCGCAAACCTATTTTGGTGGAATCGCAACCAATGATGGCATCCTTCGTGTTAAAGAAAACAGGTTCCATTCCTCATTTGGAGGAGCTGTTGACAGGCCTGGTTGTTAAGTATTCTGTCCACGGATGCGGTCATCAGGGAATCCAGCTCCTGAATGAAGACACAGCTCTGGTCTGAGCAGCCGTTGTTTCTAAGTAGAAATGCCTTCCAAATAAAGAATAAAGGCTCCCTGTAGATGTGGTGTGAAGCTCTGCAAACATTTAGTAAAACTGAACAACCTTCTGTAACAAGACTAAAACTCGGAAGCCTCGCTAATGCACCCTGGAGACATAAATGTTCACAACACCGCACAATACAAAAACTGTAAATGGGAATCGAGAGTTTGCAAGCGAGATGATGTAATTAGTTGCCCTAGTTGTATCACGTAAAAAAACATAATAAAACTAAGACAGCTTCTTCACTTGCCTTAGTAATCAGATATAAGTGCCACACTAGCGCGCGGACTGATCTAGAAACGCTCTCAGGCACATTAGCGGCCACAATACCGGATTTAACACGATTTGTAGTTTATTTGTGATCAAACTGAAATGCGATTGTGCTTGATCAAACAGTTAAAATTAATGTTGCTAAGAGACGGTCTGTGTATGAGTTTGTGTACGTGTGTGTGTGTGTGTGAGTGTGCGCTTAAAGCTTAATCGTTGAGTCATTTTCTCCTCTAATGAGAGTGTGTGTATAAAGTGAGCCTAACAGGATCAGCAGAGGGCTATAACCAGCCCACAGTACACAGCCAGAACAGCTGCAGGGGATTTTCTATACTCTTTATCTGTCTCTCTCACACACATAGACACACACATACAAGTTTCAGTAGCACTCTGGGTAATGTCTAACTTGAGGTTTTATAGGTGTGATAGCCTTCCTTTCTTATCCCTTTTTTCATCTTTCTTTACAACACCCTTAACAAAGTGGTCCTTTGGGCTCATGAAGTCCAGCGATAATGACTTCTAATAGTCATTATATAATCAGATGGATTGCCGTGAAATTTGGATCTGACATTCATGATCCCCAGAGGATGAATCCTAATGACACTGGTGATATCCTGACTTTTCATCTTGTGCCACCAGCAGATCAAAATTACTCTCAGCTATATATTTTCAACTTAATGATCTTAATGATAACATAAATGCTATTATGCTAACCATTAGCACACTAGCACCAGTATACCCTTAACAAGCTAATGTAACAAGGTATCATTAGCAACATGATAACATATGCTGCATTCGACAGACCTCGGAATTTGGATTGCTCCGACTTCCTACTTGGAAAAATGCATTGGAAAGGAATTTGAAGTCGGAGCTCCGGCTGGGAAACTCGGACCAAAATGATCTACCCCAATTTACCGAGTATGACGTCACTCAACATGGCAGCGCCGTGGAAGTGAGCTTTGTGAATGGAAATGATCAGCTAAAAGGCCAAAAAAGTATTTTTTCTTGCGTGAAATTGAAAGAAGTTCAGAATATATCGCCATGGTAACTACAGTATATAATAACTGTTTGCCACTGATACGATACGCTTAAATGTAAATCATTTCAGAATATTACTTCTCTGCACAAAGTTTGATACCCACTGTGATTAATGTCATTGTAAAACAACACAACCAAACAGTCCTGTAGTCTAACTTTACTTTAGTTAGCATTTATTATGAAGTTTAATTCATTTTACAGTATTTATTGGTGTTCAGCTATGCTTTTTGGTTTACATTGGGTTGGAACTGTTTGAGGTCGGAAGTTGGAAATTCCGACTGGGAAAAATCCGACTTCAGAGGTCTATCAAACACAGCAGTAGACAGCAGGGTGTCTAAAAACTATCCAGCTACCCAGTAGCTACATGCTAAACTTGCTAATATGCTAACTGTAAGCATGTTAATATGCTAGCATTCCATTATATTCATTCATATGTTACATGAATGTTGGCATGGTAACTGAAGCAGGTTAATAGTTCTATTTTAAGAGCAAGAAGCTGATGACAAGTTTAGACTGATAACATCTAACAAGTCATTTCTAAAACGGTAAAATAAAGCTATTAAACTCTTCAGATTTCAGTAAGGCCTTTTTTCTGGCACCACCTTCAGACCAAGCTCTAAAAATTTTCTCCAACAACCGAACAATAGCAAATTTTTCAATTTTAAATTCACTCAACAATTTGGTTTTCTGGTGCATAATGAGCATAACAGCCTCTTGGAGAAGTTAACATTGCTATAGATTTTTGGTCTTGTTTGATTTTGTTTCACCTGCAGGGCACAAAGAAATCTTCAGCAACTGCAAGAAATGAACATGAAAAAAAAAATCGCCTGAGGAAACGTCAAGTTTATGTAGAATGTCATGGAACTAATTACACAAGACTGAAACTGAAACGAATCTTATAAAAGTTGGCTGAAGTTTGGTGATGTTGGTATAACCATGAATTCCAAACTGGAGTTTACACTTGGAACAGCGTTAGGGAGTGTGTGTGCGTGTGTGTGTGTTTTTGCTGCAGGTGTATATTGTTACAGGCTGTGGCAGTAGAGCTGTGTTAACTTCGATGTCGTGATCTACTGGCTGGTGCCTGGATTTAATTCAGACGGCAAACAAAGCTGGGACGAACCCACAGATGGGCCCATATATCCAGTGGGAAATCTTGTCAGGGGCGTCTGTCCAAAAATACAACAAAATATATGTGTGTCTGGATGTGTTTTCAAGCCAGAACGGGGATCCAATCGTCACGCACACAAAGTGATTCATGGCTCTATTTTAGGAGCTTAAAAATCATCAAATCTGATGCAGAGATAAAAGTGGTAACCATAAACTGAAACGCTTTTCCATTCTCACTGGTTGTGTTAAAGGACCATACTACCATTTTGCATGTTTGAGCCTAATATATTCAACTGTCATGCATGTTATGTTACTGACAACCATTTCCCAAAGGATAAAACCATATTTCAGATCACATTACAATCAGTATTACAGTCTTATCACATGTTCGATGTAAAATCTGCAAAGTTACTATAGAAGAAGACAACACAAGAGGAAAATGACATTCATGACTAGAAAATTCTTTCACGCTTGTCTGTGAGTCCTTCACACTCAATGATGCAGACTTGGCAGAAATGGCAAGATTTTCACAAGCAAAATACAGTAGTTCTACTTTAAAAGACCATACCACTCATTTTGCATGTTTGAGCCTAATATGTTCAATTTTCACATGTTATGTTACTGACAACCATTTGGGAAATGATGTAACATGTATGAAAAGAATAAAATCGTATTTCAGCTTTCCTGATATTTTGCAAAATCTCTTAATCTTTCAAAATCAAATATTCAAGTGATACACCCACCTTAAAAATCCATGTTTCTCCTGCTAATAGTTACACAGCCTTATGAAGTCACGGTCCTTTAAATTTTTCCATAAACGCAGGTCTTCTTTTGGGACTATATTCCCCGGTGGAGGCATACATTCACTCCACGCTTTTTATTGAGCTTAAACACTAAAATTACATAACTTCTAAAAAAACCTGAATACACGTCTTGTTGGTGATGATGGATTACCTATCCCAAGAACGTTTACAGTATCAACAAGTTGATTTTAATAGCAGAATGAACTGAAACCAATGGAGGTCTGGAAGGTAGGAAAAACATTTTTAATTCACCGTTCCAGTAGTATGCTTTGGGAAATGATTGTCAGTAACGTTACGTGTATGAAAATTGAATATATTAGGTTCAAACATGCAAAATGGATGGTATGGTCCTTTAAAAGGATTAAATGTTTAGTTTACTGTAAAGTGGATAGTTTGATTAAAATGTTTAATATTGACAGTTTCTTCTTAAAATCTCTTCAGCACATTTCAACAGCATTTACAAAGTGATTTGTATAAAAGTACATGAAATAAAACTGCACAACAAATGCACAGTGATAAAAGTAAATGACTCCAAACAGGAAATGACCCCAAACCGAATACTATGGTAGAATGTAATTAATATTAACATCTGATGCTTATAAATCAGCATTAGAAACTCATAAATTCAAGGATTACCAAATAAAACACATATTTGTTGTATTCTTTTAACCTTTCACCTAATTCAGTTCAGTTGATTCGTGGTTAAAATATTTAATGTGTCACCAGGATTAACTGTCCACTGTGGGGCACTGTGGGTGATTTGTTGGAGTCTCCTTGTGGGTGAAAGTTTGGGTGACAAAACAGAAGAAATATAACCTGAAATAAAGCAAACGTACAGTCTGAAGCAACAGAAATGGCTGATATCGTACAGCCAGAAGTAGGAGGAGCTGCTGGGAAATATAACATACAGCATCAACAAAAAATACAACAAGCAAAACAAATCTGACATTGAAGATGTGAAAGATGGAGGGATTGGATGAATCTTCAGGCCAGTAACCAGCAAAGAGACAGAAGGAAACAAAAAACTCTAGTCATAAATAAAAAGTGTTGTAAAGCTGTTAGGTACAGAGCCCCTGAAGTCCTAAATAATGTTTAGTTTTATATCTGTGCAAACAAGTTATAATCTTGTGTTCACAGGTTATCTAATCTATTAGCTGATATTGTGGAAGTTTATAGCTTGTTTAGTGCCAGTTTTGTAATTGCTAATGCTAACACTAGCCAAATTTTCCTATGATGAAAGTAGCAATAAGCCAGTATAATATTTTTTATTCATGTGGTTCTGATCAATACATTCTATTAAATGTGTCACTTGAATAGTAACTCATTCCCACAAGATAATTACCCTGTGTGCACAATTTAGTAACTTGTGCACACAATATAGAACAGAAAAAAACTAATTACTTAGGACTTTAAGGGCACCGTAGTTATGCAATGATTAATAAACTTCTTCTAAAAATGACCAAATTCTCCTGAAATCAGATCAAAGGAGGTAAAAACGCACAAGAAGCAAGAAAATATCTTTCCCTGAGATCAAACCGCAGCCTGGACTGATGCTCATATTCTGCTTCTTTTTTTTTTTTTCCTTTGTTTTTCATTATTCCAAAATTAACTAAACTGATTTGGACACATTTCTGCGTCCTAAGCTTTTATATTTTAACTATTTTGTCATATTTCAGTCATTCTGTCTAGTTTATCCAAACATAAATCCAACAGCATTACCACACATGTATCAACGTACCATTTTCTGCCCCCTTTATTGACTCTCCCAAGGTGCTTTGTCGCAATAATTCAGACTGGGCTACCATACAGCACATACAAAGCGTAGCTCTGACACATACACACACACATGCATGGCTGTATCGATCGGTGGGTGGGAGCCATAAAATGGGAGGTGATGAATTCTTACGGTGGGCCGCTCAGCCTCGTCTGAGGTGATTTTCATGCCTGCTGGTATGAACGCTGCACTGTGCTGGTCGATAAAAAGGTCGACCTGTTTCTACATATTTGAGCACATCACACCTGGAAAAGCAAATAGCAGTCAAGTGTGTAACACTGGAAGAGATACGCAGGTCTGTTAGCAGACAGATTTCAGTGAGAAGTCATCAGTGTCCATGTCGTAAAAACCCTGAAAAGTCAATCGTTCAGCTTCATTCATTGAGAAATTTGTCAATATTTGATTAATATGTATTCATGCACAAACCTTGCAGTTCAGTCATTACCCTATTGACCAATACAATTTGTTGATCTTTTATAAAAACAAGTTTAAAGCCTCACTAGCGCCCTCTAAATGATGTTCATTACAACCAGCTACACTACAGTGTTGGAAAGAATGAAAAGCATGAATGAATTCTTCTGAGAGTAGTGCTACAGAACAGGAATCACCAAACAGAATAGAATATAATAGAAATTCAAAATGGATCTTCCTCTGGGTACCATGAATATGCTCACAAATATCATAGCAATTTGCATACTTTCCAGTATCTTGTGTTCAAGTGAAAATTTTGGTGGAAGTGTGGTATTAGAAAAGATAAAAGGATCATCAGAAATCTTTTAGTTCATCCTCTGGGAACCGTGAATACACACAGCAAATATAATGGCAGTATCTTATTTTTTAAGTTTTTTGGCTAAATGTGGTGAAAGAAGAAAGCTCACATAATGATCACAACTTCAAATTTATAGTAATTTTGGCAAAGGGGGGAAATCAAAATTATCAAGGATGATCATCTGGGGACCATGAATGTCCATAAGGTTAGCACGAGTTCAAGGTCAGCACACAAAAATTATGAAGTTTTCAAAAAGATGATTCAGTGGAAAAAGAATGTATTAATTTACATTCTGAGAGGCAAAAATGTTCAGCATAACTGAAATGTCAAGTGTCACATCTTCATGTTTCCTATGTTCCAAATCAGAAGGAAAGTGTTTAATAACTGCTGAGTTGAAAATGACTCATTTTGAGAAAATAAAATATCAACATACTGCATGTATGTATACACACACACACACACACACATATATATATATATATATATATATATATATATATATATAGATATACAGTATATACACACTGTAATATATGTATATACATTACAAACACTACAGCATGTTTAGGTAAAGCAGCAGTCAAGGAATGTGTGTAGTAAATAGGCTGAATATGAAAAACACTGGTTATGATCCTTTAAAGGCTTAAAGGACCATACTGGTGATTTTGCATGTTTGAACCCAATAAATACAATCAGCATACATGTTACATTACTGCCAACCACTTTCTAAAACATATTACTGGAGTGGTAAATATTAGAATTGTTTTTCATACCTTCCAGACTGTGATTGGTTTCAACTCATTCTAGTAGCTATAAAAATCAACTTATGTATATATATATATATATCTATATATGTTACATGATTACATTTACATGATGAAGCTGAGATGCCTAGTTTGACGTTTCTTTCTTTCTTTCCGTCCGTTCTAATGACGTAGAATGAGTGTGTGTGTATGGGTGAGTGAGTGACAGAGAGAGAGAGAGAGAGAGAGTGCAGCAGCAGGTTTCTCAGAGATCCTCCTGCTCTCTGACTGAGCGCTTCTCTTGTTTCTGACGGCGTCAGACTCAGATTTGACGCTGAAGATGAGAATTATGAATTATGATCTTCTTATAATCTGAAACTGTTTTTCCTCTTTGGAGAGTCTAACTCACGACACGGACAGAAAGGAGGCAGGAAAACGCGCGTAATTCCTCTGTGCGTCTTCGCCGGTGGTTCCGTCTCCATCCGCGCCATGCCTCCGCTCCTCCGCTGACCGGCCGCCGCATGCCGCCTCCTCCCTCCCGCCTTCTTGGATGAACTTTTTCGCCACCTGCGGGGACGCGAAAGCTCCCGTTAAGATCATGAAGACGACGCGGAAATGCCGCGCGCTGCTGTCGGTGGGGCTGAACCTGGTGGCTCTCTTCTTCTCCACCACCGCCTTCATCACCACGTACTGGTGCGAGGGCACCCAGCGCGTCCCCAAACCCAGCTGCAGCAAGCAGCGGCGCCACAACTGCATCGACTACGGAGTCAACGAAACGGACCAGAGCAAGGTGCACTACAGCTGGGAGACCGGAGATGACCGCTTCCTCTTCCGCCGTTTCCACACCGGCATCTGGTACTCCTGCGAGGAGAACATCCACGAGGCAGGTGGGTAATGCGCTATGATTGGATNCCGGCATCTGGTACTCCTGCGAGGAGAACATCCACGAGGCAGGTGGGTAATGCGCTATGATTGGATAATTTGGGGAAAGGTGTGCCGTTTGAATCCACGCAGTATTGATCTAACAGTTTTATTTTAATGGAGACAAGATATGTAATAAAAATAGTCTGTGTGATTCTAAATCATAAACTATTGAGTTAGGAGCATAGTTTGCTGTGAATTATACATATATATAATAATTAATCACCAAATAACAGCTTCTCAGTTAAGAGTTATATGTTTGTTCCTAAAAGTTTAAGCCGTGTGGAGGCAGATGATATTAAACATAATGGACTAACAAAGCTGGATAAATACTGTATGAGATGTCATTTTTACCCACATAAAACAAAATAAAGCAACATATCCGCGCGTAAAATAACCTTTGCTCCTATGTAGGCTTTGCAATATAATGTTTTTGTGGAAGTATGTGTATGACTAACACATGGAGGCATGTTTTCTTCATGATATCCATAGAACTTTATATTTTTAAAGGTATAGCCTTTGTGCGTGTAAAGTGCACTGAGCGTTGTGTGTGCTGGGTGTCTTGAGCTGAGCTGAGTGTGTTTTTAGCATGCGTGGAGTACACACTCCTCAAAGATAATGGACTTGGATCTATAAAGTCCCTGCAGATAAATAAGGACGTTTTCTCTCTCAGATTAAGAATGACAATGGTGGAAAGTGCTGCCATTTGAGAAATTTGGCCTATTCACTTTGTTTTTAAGTGCTTGCTATTACAGTTAAGCCTTTGCGTATAATATATTAAAGGACCATACCGGTGATTTTGCATGTTTGAGCCCAATAAATACTACCTGCATACACATTATGTTACCAACCGTTTCTCCAAAACATAAAACCATATTTTAGTTTTCTTATTATTTTGCCAGATACCCTAATCTTTCAAAATCAAATGGTGAAGTGATACCCACTTTAAAATTCAATGTTTCTCCTGCTAAATATACATATAATTATAGAGGGTATGGTCAATTTAATGGTAAAATGCAGACTTCTGGGACTGTGGATGTCACGTTTGGTGATGGATTACTATGTCAAGCACATTTCAAGTCTCTAAAAGTTGATTTTTTATAGTGTACCAGAATGAGCTGAAACTAATCACAGTTTGGAAGGTAGGAAAAACAATTCTAATATTTACCGCTCCAGTAGTATGTTTTGAAAAGTAGTTGGCAGTAACATTCGTGCAGGTTGTATTTATTGGGCTCAAACATGCAAAGTCACCAGTATGGTCCTTTAAGCCTTTAAAGGATCTTAACCAGTGTTTTTCATATTCAGCCTGTTTACCACTCACATTCCTAGACTGCTGCTTTACCTAAACATGCTGTAGTGTTTGTAATGTAATTTCCTCATCATCCAGGCAGGTTTCCATTCATTTCAGTAATTCATGAAAATCAACTTTAGAAACTTAATTTCTTGAGTTCCGTAATCCATCACACTCAGCATCATGTCTGCCTATATTGCTGTCGAAGGAATTTTATGTGGTAATGCAGTGCAGACTTTTCAAAATTATTCTTACAACTGCATTATCATGACATGATATTCACTGTGATGGATTACCTCGAGCAATTTTTTAAAATCGGATTTCCCATAATTGTAGTAAAATAAATGAAGATAATTGCTGCTTGGGAGGTAGTAAACATACACCATGCTTTGGAAAACGGTAAACAACAGCAATATAAAGGATACATGAGTGGTAATAAATGGACAAAAACAGGGATTACATATATATGTTACATTAATAGAATGAAGCCAATAATTTATCAGGTTCCAGTTGATGATAGTTAAACAGATCCAGACAGGTTGGGTGATGAAGAGGGGCTGTATGTGTAGGAAAAGAGGAAGAAGAGGAGGGCAGGAGAGGGGGAGGAGGAGGAGGTATGAAAGTGACAGTGAGGAAGAGTGAAGTATGAGAAACCATGTGAGTGTTTATGTGTGAGTAAATAAACAGCAAAGAGAGACTGAGAGGTGAAAAAAACAAGTGAGATGAGAAAACAAGTGACAAGTGTGTTTTTGTGTGTGCATGTGCTACATTTTAAAGCAAACATTGATCTTATTAATCCATCTATCTTTAAATTTGACCACTGACTACTTTTAAATGTTTCTTGGTGGCCCAGTTTATGACACAAAGCAAAGAAATGCATCGTCCCTGGGTTTGATATCTGTCTCATGTATCCATTATTTTCTGTTGTGCTGTAATGTCTACAAAGGCAAAAAAAAGAAGTATACAAAATGATCCAAAAGCTAAAAAAAAAAGAAAGTAACTCCGCTCAGTTTTCAGTTTTGAACTTGAAGTTGGACTCCCAACTTGAAATTTGGGGGAAATTACCTCGTAGATTTTAACTAATCTTTTCTGCCCCACAACTACAAGTCAATCTCCCAACAACTACGTGTCAGGTTGCCATGGTATTTGCCTCGGAGAATTCATGATCCCCAGAGGATGAATCTGAATTATTTGGTGACCCCTTGATCTTTCCTATAATGCCACCATCAAGCCAAAATCTTTGCACTTGTACATAAGAAATATCTAAATCTAAATGGGAAGATTGCCATGAAATTCACTAAAAACATGCATGTTCCCCAGATGATGAACCATTTCGTTTTTGGACAGTATGTAATCTTTCCTCTAGCATTGACCTCTGGTCAAAATGTCAACATTGCACAAAATAGGTCTAATAATTTGTGAAACTTGCTTAGTTCATCCTCTCAAGGGAATGAACCATTTTACTTTAAATGAGCCCCATGACCTTTAAGAACGGTGACACATCAGCATGCGGCGTATCGCTTTTACACTGTAGGGTGTAGTGGACATTTCAGGCTCTAGGGGGTGCTCTCACGGTATTTAGATTTCGATTCCCGTTAATATATTCCATTAGGGATTTGTGAAAGGAATATTCAATCCACCGATATTTCTATCCAGAGCTGCATTTCATATTACGAAGTAAAGCTTCTAGTAAAAATGTTAATGGGATCCAGAGACTTATATGGATCCTGGGCTGAAAGCAGCAGAGATAAGATGTGCTACAGCAGCTCAGCAGATTCTCTAAGCAACGCGAGCCTTGAAGGGCAAAAGCTACAGAGCTGCAATCATCAGAATAATTATATATTATAATTCTGGTGTACATTTGTCTTCTCGTTGCTGATGTGTGTCTCTGCTGCTGGCATCGATTAAACTTTGAGTGAGAAATTACACAGAAAACACAGTCCACTATAGGAAAAATATGGAATTCCCGCTGAATTTTCTTATAGATAAAATAAAACAACTTTAAGATGGAGAATTGTTTGTTTCAGACATTCCAAATCTAAGGTTCAGGATTAAGGTTATAATTTGGATAATTTGTGTAATGATGTGAAAGCAGATAGGGAATGGATGGATAAGATGATAAACCAATTAAATTTAGAGTTTTACATTTATTGAGACTATATTCTATGGAAATCAGTTGAAAATGCAAAGAAAATACATGGACGTATCCATTGATGAGGTATCCCTGTACATCAAATGCAATATGGTACAACAGCTGTAATATCCATGAAGATTATAGTTTTGCAGAGCAGTGTGGTATTGAAAAGTGTTTTTAATGTTTTGTCCACCCCCATACACAGACATGACCTTATCCCATACTTAGTTTGTGTGGGATACAGTCAGCATAAACTGGTTACGGTTAGGTTGTTAAGTCAAGGTACTGGTTCTCAAACTGTGTGGTGCTGATGAGAACATTTCTCATTATCCCCAGTCTCGGCTTTAGAACCATACAAGTTGTAATATATCCTTCAATGTTCGTACTAAACCTTTATTGTGATATTTCTAGAACTGATGCATAAAAGAAGGCTTTATATATTTATAAAAAATATTTCCCTGAGCATAGAGTTGTTTTAATTACTAGAATGATTCCCTCCCTCTCTCGTTCATTCATCCTCCTCCTTTTTCTCTGATTCCACTCTTCTGCTTCCTCTGCTACTGTTTGCCTTTTGTAGAGAAAAACTCTTTGAACCACCCCTCAAGTAGCTTGTGCGGATAGAGACGTGAGAGAGTAGAAGAGAGCAGCAGCAGACAGAGTCAGGAGCTATCGCTAATTAGCATTCATTAAATTACTGTACAATCGAGTTACTGTTTTTGGATTTTGATCAGTTTAAATTAGGGTCCATAGTGAAATGTCTCAAAAAATTTGACACAGACATTCATGGTCTCCAGAGAATAAATTGTAAAGACTTTGATGATTCAGTGACTTTTCATCTAGCACCATCAAAGCTTTACTTCATGACAAATTACCTCAAAATATATTATGAATGAATTCCCAAATCTTCTGCTAACATGCTAACATTATCCTGTTATTTTACTGCATTTATTTTCAGCCTCACTGTTCTTCATGGACATAGCTGTAAAACAGTTTCGAATTAAAGGAGCTGAGTGACTTCAGAGAATTTATGTAAGATATCTAGTTTTGCTGTCCAAGTCCTGAACAGTTTATGGGTTTTAATTTAATTTGTGGAGTCCTTAATTGGTTAAATATGTCTGTTTATATGCTGGGTTTATGTTTTATTAATCCAAATACTTTCACATCTGTATTTACTGATAGGTAAAAGCACATAGGTCCAATTGAATGTTACAGTTGCAATAATCAAGCATTGATCAAAGAGGGACAGAAAAAAAGCCACAAATATGCTTACAGACACACAATCCTGACATACTGTTATCTTGTCAACACACATCCCATCAACCTACTGGAGTTGAGTTTCTGTCCATCAGGTCATGTAATTCCAACCTTCACTCTCGTTTTAGCTCTGTTTTGGTCTCCACCAACTCCTGAGGAAAAAAAATATCAGGGTTTTTCATTTGCTAAATGCTAAACTTTCTTCACTTTATCTCACTTGATGCTGGATAAGTAGTGTACAGTCAGAGCTTACTTGCTGGAATAGGCTGTCTGTGGTTTATATCAGGGGTTGGTGGAAAATAACCAAAATAACACAAGTTAAAAAAAAGGCTAATATCTCTATAAAGAGAGCTGTGGAGTCAGATTTTAATTATGTGTGTTCATCACTACAAGGGACCTTTTCACGTTACACAGAGCCATTTGATTCAGTGTTGATATCAAAATATCAGTTAGTTCAAGGCTAAGTACATTCACAGGCACGTAAATTTTTTTTTTATTATGCTCCAATTAATTAACTTTTTGGAGTGTTATATAAACACCATAATTAGACTGAAATTAGTATAAATCGATGTAAACCTACTCTTACTAACAGACCTGGATTATGCAGTTGTATGCTGATGTACTCAAGCATGTAAACTATTTCTTTTGTAATCAGCGTAAACCATTTACAGACGCATATATAGATTAAGCCATGCCTCATGTATACTGGCAAATGATTCCATACAGCTAACCCATTTTTGGCTAAATCACAGTAACGACAAAAATTGGAAAGTGTTCACATAAACGTACTGTATTACATCACTACAGTCAGAGACTCATAAGCAGCTTAGCTCAGTATTTGTGCTCTGAGAAGTGGCTTTATTTTGCAGAAAGTTCACTTTTAATGTCAAAGTGACCCTTTTGTGACCTGGTCGTAGTGATGAATGGACACACGCAGCAGTGAAAGTGATGGTGCGGTAGCTGTTGATTCACAAACTCATTTCTACTCATTAGAGCTGCAGTTAGCCCCCAATGACATCGGATCACTGATTAAACACCCTGCAGAACAGGCGGAGGGAAAGGAAATAATAAATGAACTGTGAGAATGCGAGAAAGTGTGGACTGGGATTAGAAAATCATATCACTCTCAAAATCTAATTTACGGGTCTTTTAGTAAAACCAGTACATAAACAGCAGTAGTCTGCTGTTAAAATTTATTAAGTGCAAGAAAACAGGTTATGAAAACAGTTATAATCTGTCAGAAACATAAAATGCTGATTTTTCATCATTTACACAAACTCTTCAACTTTCTTTGTGGATTTAGCTGAAATTTACAAGGCCAAAAATTAAGAATCAGGACTTTAAGTGACATATTAACTTCGTGTTGCCTTCTGTGTGCAGTCAAGGATCAGGAATACTGATGATGCTGTTAGTTCAGTCATCAGGCCACAGACAATCTGCGTCAGTTTTTAATTACATTTTAGATTCATGTTTAATCAGACTTTGTGCTGCTCACCTTTGGGCTCGGCATATTTTCACTGGCTACAGTCCACACATTCATTTATTTCTTTGACTCTTAACTTGACTAGAATTTTAACCTTGAAAATGATTAATTCTAACTACAAAATGCAAGCAGATAAATTTTAATACAATCCGTTCCCTGTAACGCCATTTGTGTCACATTTGATAGATGATTTTCTGAGACTCTACATTATCAACATGATCAGTTATTAATTAAAAACACTTATTATATCTAAAAAAAAAAAAAAAAAAAAAAAAAAAAAAAAAAAAAAAAAAAAAAAAAAAA
>VXCM01004423.1:32709-43442 GCA_014773175.1 Lucifuga dentata
AAAAAAAAAAAAAAAAAAAAAAAAAAAAAAAAAAAAAAAAAAAAAAAAAAAAAAAATAGAATTTTCAGCTAATTATTTCATGAGTCAGGCTTTACAGGGTTAAAATATTACAAACTAAAAACCTCCTGCATGGAGGAAAACAGGAAACAAACAGGCCTTATATAGGCCACACCCACAGAGAATAATTACAATCAAGACAATACATCGCAGGTGTGTCAACTGTGAAAAGAAGATAAATATGAAATATCTCTCAGAAGAATCACTTCATATCAAAGGTCAAAAGGTACTATTTACAATACGTCTTAAAATCTGTGTTAACATTTCTCAGTCTTAATAATCTAGTCTTTGAGTCTTGTTATTTAGTTATATGACTGATTTGGAGCCATTTAGCCAGCATGGACACTTCAACGGGAAGTTTTGTTTTGCTTCTGCTTCATCTCACACAAATCAGTTTTATTTTACAGATTGCAGAGTTTACCCACATACATGATAAAACACAAGAAGAACTTTATGGAGTTTACACACTAATAATTTCCCTGTCATGAAGATGGTACCGTGTCAATAACGTTGATATTCAGCTGTTTTTTGGTCTGTCCTCTGATTAAGGCAATAATGGTAAGATAAGGCCTACACATGGAGCTAGATACCTGCTTTTTAAATTTATTTAAACTGGACTTTGTGTTTTAGGAAACAGTTTTCATTTGATTTACTCTGTTTAAATTACTGATGACTTTTTTTTTTTTTTTTTTTNTTTTTTTTTTTTTTTTTTACTGGTGCTTTTATTGTCCTACTGTTGTTATAATGTTATTGTTATGTTTGATTGAGCTGTATCAAAGACAAATTGCTGTTACTGCATGATAGAAAATAAAGTATCTTGAATCTTGAACTAATAGGATTTTGCAGTTTGCTAAATATAATTGGCGTGTTGCATAATTGGACTATGAGGTGAGGAAATGCATGCAGAGGCGACTTACTCCGATTATGACATTTATGCGTTAGAATAAATCCATGTATAATTGCATAATCTTGGTCTGTTTGGATAAAATCTATTTATGGCCTTAAAGGACCATACCACCCATTTTGCATGTTTGAGCCTAATATATTCAATTTTCATACATGTAAGGTTACTGACAATCATTTCCTAAAGGATAAAACCGTATTTCAGCTTTCCTGATATTTTGCAAACTTAATCATTCAAAATCAAATGCTATATACACTATACTATATATATGTATATACATATACACAATATACTATATTTAAGGTGGGTGTATACACCCACCTTAAAAATCAATGTTTCACCTGCTAATAGTTACGCAGCCTTAAGTCATGGTCCTTTAAATTTTTTGATAAACGCAGGTCTTCTTTTGGGACTATATTCCCCAGTGGAGGCATACATTCACTCTGTGCTTTTTGTTGCGCTTAAACACTGAAATTACATAACTTCTAAAAAAAACTTGAATACACGTCTTGTTGGTGATGATGGATTACCTATCCCAAGAACGTTTCAAGTATCAACAAGTTGATTTTAATAGCAGAATGAACTGAAACCAATGGAGGTCTGGAAGGTAGGAAAAACATTTTTAATTCACCGCTCCAGTAGTATGCTTTGGGAAATGATTGTCAGTAACATTAGTATGAAAATTGAATATATTAGGCTCAAACATACAAAATTGTGGCATGGTCCTTTAATCCAAGTAGAATCAAAGTTTTGCCATGCATGTAAATGTACTGAGTAACAAACTTGATTGATTGTAAGATTATAAGTATTACTGTATCTTCTACAAAGTAAACAGAGAGAAACTGAGCGACATCAAAGCAGCGTTGAGGAGTCGCCGTGTCGTCCAGGCTGACACATGCTGCATTCTGTCTGCGCTGCTTTTTAAATATAAATGTCCTTTAGCTTTGTATTATCCCATCCGTTTGACACCCTGACACTAATGCTCGTTTTATGCTTTTCTCTCTTGGCGTATTGCCTCCCTGACTTTCACTCTTACATTAATTTCATCCCTGCATCCGTTTCTCCTTCTCATTAATCGCCTCATCCTACGCACCCCTGCATCTTTCATTCCCTTATGTGTTACCTCGCTACTTTCCTCTCTCTCTCTCTCCCCCTCCCTCTTTTTCTAATCCCACCTTCATCCCCACCTCATTTCACCTTTTTCTTTCACCATCCACACCTCTTTCCATCTCTCTACCATTCCCTTCTTTCCTGCTCTCTTGCCTCTCTCTCTTTCTTTCTCTCTCAGGTGAGAAGTGTCGGAGCTTCATTGATTTGGCCCCGGCGTCAGAGAGGGGTGAGTAATGACGGTCATTAGGCATCGACGCCACTCCCTACTGCTCCCCACCTGTTCGTCAAGCTGAGGAAAGCCATGCCCCCCCCCCGTACATAACCTGCTGTCTGCCTCCATCCATCTATTTTACATCTATTTTAATATTTGTTAAGAGTTCTCAGAGGTTGAAACTGGAGTTGATCTTTGGAATTCTCATGGAAAAGGACACTTTGCGAGACGTCCCTGTGTAACTGTCACTCTCCATGTTGCTGTAAACGATCTCTCGCCACGTGTATTATATTGTACGTAACTTCCTGTGTTACCCAGATGGACGCCCAAATATCATGGGATTATTGTGCTTTTATACATAAAGGTCCTGGCACGTTTGAACAGAGCCTTTATGGCACTTTGCTGTTTAAATAAAAAGACCAGCAGTTTGAATGGCCAAAAGCACCGCTTTAACAGATAAATGATCAGCAATTTAACAGATTCCATGTCTGAAACATGCTACATGATACATGCTGATGTAAACATGTTACAGAAGAAAAGAACCAAAAATACAAAAAGCTTTCAATACAGCTCAGGACCTGTAGGGGTTTGTCTCATTGGATGCATTTCAACCTAAAGTTTAACAACTTTGACAGTGTTCAACACAAACTCCTACTATACTCAGATGAGTTTCATTTACTCCGTTACATTTACTTAAGTAACATTTTTCACAAAATTATATGTTACTGAGTAGTTTTATTGCAGGATACTTTTAACTCATACCTGAGTATATTTATGAAGAAAAAAATATACTTTTACACCGTTACATTTGGTCGCACTTTTGATTTCACCGTTTGAATTCAGTCACATTTAGTTTTTCTCTCATTGTCACTCACTACACTGTCTGCTTCAGCTCCCAAGTAGCCACGCCCCCACCCTCTGTTTCCATGGTTTCACCCAGAGCAGAACAGTCATGGCAGAATCAACAGCAGGAGGTTTAGAAGAGGCACATTCCCTGGCCACACATTCAAACGCTGTTTTCTTTTCAGCTACATAATGCGTTGCATCTTTGTCTCGCTAAAAATGTGACATTTCAGCTTCTAAGAATCAACATGGAACTTGAGGAAACGTGGCGGTAAGCTGCAACGTTAGCTACTTAATTAGCTGTTGCTGCTAATGCTAACTCAAGTTTTCCTGTTCTATTCTGAGTAAAATTAATGAAGCTAACCTAGCTAACTGTCTTAACTAGCTGCTGCTGCTAATGCCAGCTCAGGTTTTCCTGTTCTACTCTGAGTAAATTCATGAAGCTAACCTAGCTAACTGTCTTGGGGCCAGGCCAGAATTGCCATGATTTGTTATGTGGTAAATATCTGATTTATTACTGTCTACTGTTTCTTTATATGATATGATTTGGATTGTATTAGAAGCTACATGTGGCTACTTTGCATTTTCCACAGACGAGCACTTTATAGTTTGTTGATTATTCTAAAGAATAAGTTTGATCAAAGTTACTCACTACTCAAGTAATCTTTTTAATAGATACTTTCTTACTGTCAATCAAGTAATTATTTTGGTGAGTACTCTTACTTACTTGAGTCACTATTATCATAAAGTAACAGTACTTTTACTTGAGTACAGTTTCTGGCTACTCTACCACCTCTGACTATAATACACTATAAACATGAAGGAAAATAACAAAAACACAATATGGAACTAAAAGGAATATCTGAGCGTCTGGAAAAAAGGGAATATTTTGTTAGCCTCTAATTCCCAGTTTCATGCAGAGCAGGTAGTTAATAATGAAAGTTCTCTGATGGTTTCATCTGTTAAGCCATCTGGAGGAAGCGGAGGAGCAGCGCTTATGTTTGGTGGATGGATGATATGATGTATTGCATAAATGAGTGGAGCGACCTTGTTCAAGACACAAGGATAGAATATGTTAATCTGGCTTCTTCCTGCCTGCTGCTGTGTCTTATATTAACAACACTTTTCAGGTTAGGACCCGAGCTTCTTCTCATTAATGAAAGCTATGGCAAACATGGGATTCCGCGCTGCGTCCGTCTAACGTAATGTAGATGCTGAAAAGAAACCTGGATGTCTTGTGTTGTTAACTGAACATAATTGAAAATATGACCTTTCCTGCTGAGTCTGCAAAGATTATTGATGCAAACAAGCAGCATGAAGGTGTTTTGATGTGATAAGCGGTGAGCAGGACGCAGGGCTGGCTGCATTATTCTCTATTAACTCGCAACCTTGAGCAACAGATTTTCCCCTCGGCTGCTGCACGAAACCTTCAGCCGCGTTCAAGTTTGAGCTGTCTGCCATGACCTTTCTTTTCTTTTTTCACTCACATTATGAATCATTTTTACGGTAGCATGTTGAAATAATTTCCAGAAAAAAGTCCCTTGCGAAGACATGAGTGGCAAAATTTCTCATTTTTGATGAGCCTTAAAAATTTTAATTTACATAAGTAGTTGACAAAACTGGTGTGTTCAATTCAGCATGTTTCCAACTATGAATACACATATTAAGAGCAATTTTTATGTAGCATTTTAGAGTAATTTAATTTCCATATTGCCTTACACAGACATGCCTGTGGCAAAGTTTCTCATTTTTGATGAACGCTAAAAATTTTAATTTACATAAGTACTGTATATACTCGGCTATAAGCCAACCCCCCCGATTTTGACCTGTAAATTTAGGATTTTACAGAAACCCACATATAAGCCGACCCCCTGATGTTGTTCCATCAATTTATTTGTTTAGCAAATTACCTGTTTTTCTGGGTATTGTTATAGTATTCCTCTGATTTTCTGAAAAAAATCCACATAATGGTAAACATGATATTTATTTCAGCAACTGATTACCGTAACTGACCAATCACAACAGCACTTACTGGCCGCCACAAAATGTTGATGATAAGATGTTTAGTCAGGAAATATCTCATTCTAAGGTATGATTTAAACTGTTTTCCATGGGTAGTGGTAATGGTAGTATTTCCACCCCTGGAAATTTCCTTCTGTGGGATCTGATTTGAATTACTCGTGTATAAGCCGACCCCCGATTTGCTTTGTGAAATTTGGTTAAAAAAAAAACAAAACTCAGCTTATACTCGAGTATATACGGTACTTAACTTCCAAAGTCCCTTGCGAAGACATGAGTCGTATAATTTGCCGGCGACCTTTTTAATGCACAAACAAGTTGGGGGATTTTCAACAAATCCTGAAGTAAAAGAGAATAATAACTACTCTTAAAAATATTTGCTAAGGAAACACATTTCCACGTTAACAGAATTTCCATAGTTCTCTGCAGAAATTACCACCAGGGGGCACTTCATGTACCCCTGGCAGACCACAGTTTGAGAACCGCCAATGTAAAGCACTTTGTGTAGGAATCTGTTTTGCTAAAGCCACCCTTGCCCAAAGAGAGATGCAACGCTTTTACGTACCTCTGCGAGACAAGTACTGCAAAGTCAACAATCAATATTGGCTGTCCCACTCCTCTAATCCCTGCCAGTTCACTTAAGTTTAAATTGAAAATTCAGCCTGAATGTCACATTTCTGCCTCATCTACATTCCCGGCAATGCAAACCCAGATAATCCTGTTTAATTCCGTGCTGTGAGCTTTACCGATTCAAGAAGAACTTATGCCTTTTACAAATGATAAACGGTGAGAGCCGTGGGAAAGAGGCAGAATTCTTTTAGTCGCAGTGCATCCTCAGGGCAGCTTCTGTTACGGAATGACAATTCCGCTCTTCCAATTTCCACTTCTTAATTGGAAAGTAGGATTGTAAAACTTGTTTATCATCATCCCTGCTTAATGTCTTTCACTGGCTTTCCTGGTAAAATTAGATTTTCCTCTCTAATCTAATCTAACTCTGCATACAATACTGTTGGACACATGATGAGGCCTCAGATGAAACACTAACATCCCTTACCCATTAAAACCCATTAAAACTTCAATTATAATCCAATTAAGGAAATAAATCAATGCTTTTGCAAACACCATAAGCAGATTGGTTGTCATAAATACTTTGAGTAACAAACCTAGATTACATGATTGTAAGTCGATTGCCTCGAGCATTTAAAACGCTCTGTCAGCTTGCAATCAGTGTAAACTTCCTACACACACATTTCCTCTCACGCCAATTAAGCTACGATCAGCTATACTGAGCAAACAACGGATTCCTATTAATTGCATTCGTCTGTTCAGCTTTCTGCGCATTTTTGCTTTTTTTGCAGTACAGAGAAAATCAAAGTGTAATCGAAGTGTTTACCCCCGTGGGCCAATCAGAAACAAATATGTCACCATGTTTTGCAGCGACTGATGCATTGTTCTCCAACATCCATCAAAAATCCATCAGTAGTGTCTGAGATATCAAACGTAATTGAAGGATGAATGAATGACTGAAGACAGGATGAAAGAAAAGAGGACAATCTGACGTCCCCGCCCTAAGTTTCATCCTAGGAGAAAAGAAAAAGCAAACTCAGGATCTAAAATTTGCATCCATCCCTGCACAGGATCGTAATGCAAAAGCCGAAGCAGTTCTTTTACTCCAGATGCTTTACATCCTTGTCGGTGTTCTCCACCTCTAACATGATGAAGGTTTGAACTCAACGGCTTCAAGCTTGTTAACGACTCTACTGGGTGAAGTCATTTTGGCTCCCTGGAACAGATGGTCACTTATGTAACGATCATGTTTCACAACTCTGGTGTGAATTCTGACACGTGGAAACTTTCCTCAGAACAATCCTGCAAACGTGCAGGTTGTCCTTTATTTCCACCTCCTGATCCACATCGCAATCTTCTGAGTCCAGGAGCTCATTTAGCAAAACTTTGAGGTTTTTGTGAATTTGTGTATCTGTGCGTGTGTGTGTGAGTGAGTGACACAGAGTTAAAGGACCATACCACCCATTTTGAGCCTAATATATTAAATTTTCACACAAGTAACATTACTGACAATCATTTCCCAAAGCAAACTACTGGAATGGTGAATTAAAAATGTTTTTCCTACCTTCCAGACCTCCATTGGTTTCAGTTCATTCTGCTATTAAAATCAACTTGTTGATACTTGAAATGTTCTTGGGATAGGTAATCCATCATCACCAACAAGACGTGTATTCAGGTTTTTTTTTTTCCAATTTACATATTTTTCGCGTTTAAGCACAATAAAAAGTGTGGAGTGAATGTATCCCTCCACCGGGGAATATAGTCCCAAAAGAAGACTTGCATTTATGGAAAAATTCAAACGACCGTGACTTCATAAGGCTGTGTAACTATTAACAGGAGAAACATCAATTTTTAACTTGAATATTTTATTTTGAAAGATTAAGAGATTTTGCAAAATATCAGGAAAGCTGAAATACGGTTTTATCCTTTAGGAAATGATTGTCAGTAACTTATGTGTATGAAAACTGAATATATTAGGCTGCATGCAAAATGGATAGTATGGTCCTTTAAAGCACAAAAAGAGAGAGATATAATTCATTGCTGTGTTCACTTTTCAGCATAAATACCCATGTAGCTTTATCTGTTGTCTAAATAACACCACCTGCTCCAAAACAAGCTCTTTAAGACTTTGATCCGACACGTGTTTCTTTAACGGCGCCATAATTCATCTGTGTTAATTAAAGTATAAATTCCTCCTCCTCCTTTGTGCTCCAGCAAAACCCAGAGCTTCATTTATTTCCTTCAAATAGTAGATTTTGAAGAAACTAAAATCCAGACAGCCTGTGCCTGGAAGCATTAAAATGACAGAAATGATGATGTGAGGTTACATAACGGCGTTGCGTCTGTGTGTGTGTGTGTGTGTGTGTGTGTGTGTGCAGGTGTGTTGTGGTTGTCGGTGGTGTCGGAGGTGTTGTACATCCTGCTGCTGGTCGTTGGCTTCAGCCTGATGTGTCTGGAGCTTTTTCACTCCAGCAACGTCATCGACGGACTCAAACTCAACGCCTTCGCCGCCGTCTTCACCGTGCTGTCAGGTGGGTGGTGCATGCACACACAAAACCGTACAAATGACATCATTCCATCCATCCATCCATCCATCCATCCATGTTCCATTGCATTTCTGGGTCTTCTTTGCACAATGGTACATCGGATGTTCATAGTTTTTAATTATTTGTTATCTCAGCCATGGCTTTTGACTTAGTTTTTTTTTTTTTTTTTNTTTTTTTTTTTTTTTTTTAAAGGACCATTCCGGTGATTTTGCATGTTTAAGCCCAATAAATATTACTGTGACGACGCGTGTTAGGTCTTTAAACCGACACAACATCAGACGGTCTTGTTGCACAATAACCGTTTATTACACAAACCCCGACACTGGACACACACACACACACACACACACACACAGAAACATTAACAGCATCATCCGCATCAAAAACACTCACGACAGGTGTGCCTCATTATATGGCAGAGCTGGCGATGCTTTTACAGACAATAGGATTTTACCCGTCATTCATGCTATCTTCACGGGGCATGGGAAAATACAAACATCAATACATTACAACCCATTTGGACTCTGATTAATCACTTCCTGTTTTATTTTGTAGACTTTTGTTTTGCTCCCAGTTGCTGGATTGTCTTTGTGCTATCATAGTCGATAACACAAAGATTCTCCATGTTTGATCTCAGCCTCTCTGACTTTGGTTTCATCTGATTCTCTGCTTGTTTTGGATGCATGATGTGTTTTTGGATTTTTGGACTCATTAAAGCTTTGGATTTTGGACTTTATTCTGTGTTTGAGTCGTTTCCTGGTCTCGGGTCGTTACAGCTATCCGTATTCACATTATGTTGCTGACAACCATTTTCTTTCAACTTGTGACTTTCCAAATCAAATGTTCAGGTGATACACCTTAAAATTCAGTGTTTCGCCTGCTAACACGTACGTCTGATTTTAATTTCTCAGAAAAAGCCATCTTGTCCTGGGACTTTTCTCTCAGTGGAGGAATACATTTTCTTTATGTTGAACCAGTTAAATAAAGTTACTTCAACAAAAAAATGGAATAGACGTCATGTTTGCTGCAATGGATAACATATCTCAAACAGTTTCAAGTCTCTACAAGTTGATTTTGATATTGGAATGAACTGAAACCAATAACAGTCTGGAAGGTAGGAAAAACAATTCTAATATTTACCACTCCAGTAGTGTGCTTTGGGAAATGGTTGTCAGTAATATAAAATGTATGCAGGTTGTATTTATTGAGCTCAAACAAACAAGACCACTGTTATGGTCCTTTAAACCATTATCCTCCTAAGGCCAGATTCACATGCTAGGTGTTAGCATTGCGCTAACCTGGGCGTTCCATTATTGTGTATTGGGAGCTGAGCGGTGACTCCTAAAGTCGCGTCACGCCACCTTGAGTGCCGCGCGACGCTCGGATTCTCCATTTTGACGCGGCGCTCAAAGTTCAACTAAATCAGCTTTGATCTTTCCGACGCGCAACCAATCAGAGCGCTGCTGTACGTCACGTAACCAGAAGCGCCACAACAATGGAGGAGGAGCTTATAATCTGTAGAGTATACAACACAACTTTAAAATCGTATCATGATCTGGTTTAAAAAAANCTTGGCAAAATATCAGCAGTCAGACAGACGTCAGGTTTGGAAATTGTTAATATAGTGTCTGAAATGTGAGGTTTCATGCACCCACATTTGCTGTTTTTTCGCTTTTCTTCTACTAATAAGAGCATTTTTGTTTTTTGCGATGTCCATGTCGTTACCCGAGTCAAAACCGAAATCTGATTTTAACCACGAATGTGCAAAGATCACGTCTAGGCTACATCCTGTCTTTACAGTCCATGGTAACCNAACCACGAATGTGCAAAGATCACGTCTAGGCTACATCCTGTCTTTACAGTCCATGGTAACCGTTAAATTGTCCTTAGCAACGAGCGCTTCCTGTCAGTGCGAGGTTGCGCGGTGCTGCTCAGACTCCGCTCATGTAGAACGCTGAACGCCCAGGTCAGCGGCAACACTAACGCTTAGCATGTGGATCCGGCCCTAATCCCTCAAAGACATGAAGCTTTGTGTTTTTTTAACATCTTTAACCTTCAGACCTCCAGAAGTTTCATCTTTACAAACTCATGCTGTGCAACATCATTTAAATAAAGTTATTTTAGCATCAACAAAACTTTATTTAAATTCTATACTTCAAAGATACAAATATATAAATATAATATGTAAAAAACATATAATATAATATATAATATAATATAATACATATATATAATATATAAATGGTATAATCATACAGGACATGACGAATGTGTCGTCCTTCCTGTTTTCTCTACGAATCGTTTTACTTTCCTCCACATTTCTCACTCTTTCCCTCTTTCATTCCCCTCGTTTCTTCATCCCGTCCTCTCTCGCTGTTGTTTGCATGTTTTGCCTGAAGCAGATGACTGTTGTTGATGTGTTTCCTCACACACACACACACACACACACACACACACACACACACACACACACACA
>VXCM01004423.1:43447-61603 GCA_014773175.1 Lucifuga dentata
GTGTGTGTGTGTGTGTGTGTGTGTGTGTGTGTGTGTGTGTACATATGTGTTTTTCATATGTGGGTTTTTTTGTGTGTGTGTGTTATTCCAGTGTGTTTACTTTGCCAAAATTTTATTTTAAGATTAGAATTTATGTTTCCATTTTAAGGCCAAATCACTACTTTCATGATGCCATACATTTAAAGGACCATACCTTCCATTTTGCATGTTTGAGCCTAATATATTCAATTTTCATACACATAACGGTTACTGACAATCATTTCCCAAAGCATACTACTAGAATGGTGAATTAAAAATGTTTTTCCTACCTTCCAGACCTCCACTGGTTTCAGTTCATTCTGCTATTAAAATCAACTTGTTGATACTGTAAACGTTCTTGGGATAGGTAATCCATCATCACCAACAAGACGTGTATTCAGGTTTTTTTAGAAGTTATGTAATTTTAGTGTTTAAGCTCAATAAAAAGCGTGGAGTGAATGTATGCCTCCACCGGGGAATATAGTCCCAAAAGAAGACCTGCGTTTATGGAAAAATTTAAAGGACCGTGACTTCATAAGGCTGTGTAACTATTAGCAGGAGAAACATGGATTTTTAAGGTGGGTGTATCACTTGAATATTTGATTTTGAAAGATTAAGAGATTTAGCAAAATATCAGGAAAGCTGAAATACGGTTTTATCCTTTGGGAAATGATTGTCAGTAACGTAACATGAAAATTGAATATATTAGGCTCAAACATGCAAAATTGATGGTATGGTCCTTTAAGTAACACTCACATACACAAAGAGTTTGATTTCTGAATGGTAAATCTGCTTCTGAACTGATCACATTTTCACACTTACAGTAACACACACACACACACACGTGGACGTGTCTGGTGTCCGTTGACTGGAGGCCAGCTGTTGCTCAGGAATGACTGGAGACGTCTGCTGGCTTATCTCTCTGTTGACACTGTTAATATGTCTTGCTGCATGCATGTGCGAGTGCACACACACACACACACACATTTTCATTCATATAAAGATACACTTTAATTATGTCGTTATTAAATTTTCCTGGCAACAACTAAGCTTCAGCAGCAAAATGTTTTATTCGACAAGGTAAAAATCAGTATCCTGGCTGTCAGGATGTCAACAGGATCAACGAGGACGTACAGGAAGAGGGCTTCAGAAACAACTTGCTGCTGCTACTCAATACAGCCTTATAATTAGCATAAAAAGCTAACTGATCACTGAGGCTAGCAGGCTAGTCACTGACATGTTTGTCTTATTCCGTAAAGATAAAGATTTTGGTGTTCATATCTTAAAGGACCATACCATCCATTTTGCATGTTTGAGCCTAATATATTCAATTTTCATACGTTACTTTACTGACAATCATTTCCCAAAGGATAAAACCGTATTTCAGCTTTCCTGATATTTTGCTAAATCTCTTAATCTTTCAAAATCAAATATTCAAGTGATACACCCACCTTAAAAATCCATGTTTCTCCTGCTAATAGTTACACAGCCTTATGAAGTCACGGTCCTTTAAATATTTCCATAAACACAGGTCTTCTTTTGGGACTATATTCACCAGTGGAGGCATACATTCACTCCACACTTTTTATTGAGCTTAAACTCCTAAATTACATAACTTCTAAAAAAAAAAAAACCTGAATACACGTCTTGTTGGTGATGATGGATTACCTATCCCAAGAACGTTTANAAGGTAGGAAAAACATTTTTAATTCACTATTCCAGTAGTATGCTTTGAGAAATGATTGTCAGTAACGTTACGTGTATGAAAATAGAATATATTAGGCCCAAACATGCAAAATGGCTGGAATGGTCCTTTAATTTTAAGGACCATTAGTAAGGAGATGTCTCATGTCAGACTAGCAGCTGTCCTGATCACGTGTTCATTTCTTCATGACAAGTCACAGCTAATTTCACATTGATGTTTTATTTGAAATAAATATATATTCAGCAGAGACTCGACATTCATGCTTTAATCATCCGGAAGCTTCTGCAGGCCTGGAGCTAAATCATCTAATGCAATTTGTACTCTCAAACTAATTTTATTACAATCCATTTAACAAAACGTTGTAAAATGTAAAACTGGAGGACTAAATGTCTGTCATAAAGCTGATCAGGTTAATATTGCATTTTTAAAAAATCAATAAAAGCTGTAGAAAATTAAATGAAATGTTTTGAAATGAAGTTTTACCAAGAGAACGTTCAGGTCAGTCAGCCCGACCGGTATCAGCAGGAACCTCAGAAAACTTCAGGACTTTACTGCAGGAGATTCTCAGTTATAAATATCGATTGCTGAGTCTGTGATACACACACACACACACACACACACACATGCACAAACATTTCCTACAAATCTCCCATGGAATGAAGGCGGGGAGAAATTATGCTAATTTTATGTTGAACTGTAAATCTGAAACAGGCGAACTTTATTTACTATGGCATGCACGTACATGCACACACACACACACACACACACACACTCACACACAGCAAGAACAATTGCAAACAGAGACACGTGGCTATAACCTATTACATACATTCATGTGACATATACGGACTCTCTCTCTGTCACACACACACACACGAACGTGGATATGATGTATCACCATTCCCTCACAGTGACTTATTTGCGTTGTGAGCATCTGATTTGCTGTGTGTTTATGACTGATTATGTTCCTGTTTCTAATTGATAGTACGTCTCATAACTGACACCTTAAATCAATTGATATTGTATAATGAGTAATTATGCTAATTACACGTGCTCTGATTTATTACCGATGATGTAGCTGCAATCTGGAGGTGAAATGATTAACTATATTTTTTGTTTGTGTTAATTACTTTGGAAAATTATCTCATTTTTAGGATCAGATCTATTTTATAAAACAAGATTAAATGCAGAAAGCCTTTTAGTAGTGACACCTAGAGGCTGCAGCGCTCATCACACCCTGTAATCACATGATCTGTGTGTGTGTGTGTGTGTGTGTGTGTGTGTGTTGTCTGCAGGTCTTCTGGGTATGGTGGCCCACATGATGTACACTCAGGTCTTCCAGATCACAGTGAGTCTGGGTCCTGAAGACTGGAGGCCTCATAGCTGGGACTATGGGTGGTCCTTCTGGTGAGTCAGCACACACACACACACACACACACACACACACACACACACGCACATCAATTATTTCATGTAAAACAGTAAATGTATTGTGTAAAATGTTATGTTTAGTTATAACTCAATTATATGAAAGTAATGAAGACAGCTGAGCTTTAAAGGATCATACTGGTGGTTTTGCATGTTTGAGCCCAATATATACAACCTGCATACAGTACATGCTACATTACTGACAATATGCAAAATCACCAGTATGGTCCTTTAAGGTTGTGATCTCAATTTACTGGTTGAGCTAACTTCCAACCATCCCCTATGGCTATGAGTCAAATCCCAAAATGTGGGATATATTAATATATAAATGTATCTATTAATAGATAAATATATTATATAAAAAATATATTTCAAAAAAAATGTGGGAGTGTTCCTACAATATGCTCATATATCGGTACTGTATTATAAAACAAAAAAACAAAATTCGTCCTCAACCTCAATCAAAGTGAGAAGGTTGGACATCAGGAAGGAAGTCAGAGTAATGCTGCAGACCTCAGATTTCGGAACTCAGATTTTTCTGACTTCTTACTTGGAAAAATGCGTTGGAACGGCATTTGAATCGGAGCTCCGCTGGGAAACTCAGACCAAAATGATCTACCCTGACTTACCGAATATGACGTCATCAACATGGCAACGCCATGGAAGCGAGCTTTATGAATGGAAACGATCAGCTAAAAGGCGAATAAAGTATTTTTTCTTGTGTGAAATTGAAAGAAAAAGGTCAGAATATATCGCCATGGTAACTATCTATTTTGTATAATAACTGTTTGCCATTGATACGTAAGTGTAAATAATTTCATATTACTTCTCTGTATAAAGTTTAATACCCACTGTGATTAATATCATTATAAAACAACACAACCAAACAGTCCTGTAGTCTAACTATACTTTAGTTAGCATTTATTGCTAAGTTTAATTAATTTTACAGTATTTATTGGTGTTCAGCTATGCTGTTTTGATTACATTTGGCTGGAACGGTTTGAGGTTGGAAATTTGAACTTCCAGCTGGGAAAATTTTGACTTCTGAGGTCTGTGAACACAGCATCAGACCACTCCTTTAGATTGAAGGGCCCAAGTTGAGATAACAATAATAATTTTATTTATATAGCAGTTTTCTAAAAAAAAAAAAAAAAAAAANAAAAAAAAAAAAAAAAAAAAGTTACAAGGTGCTGCACAGAGCTGACATTAAAAAAACAAATAAGCCAAGGAGACGAAAACAACAAATATGTAAAAGAACAAAATAAATAACCACAAAAAAGAAGGCCATATGATAAAAACTTTTCAGTAATGTTTTAAAAGAGAACACAGCCTGGCAGAGAATTCCATGGTCTGGGTACCTGTTCAGGATCCTCCTAGTGGAGGTATTCTGGGTATGAGACCACGGGGCAGACCCAGAATATGATGGAGGGATTATATTTATCATATCTGGCATGGGAATGTTTTGGAATCCTGTAGAAAGAGCTGGAGGACGTGGCTAGGAGAGAGACATCTGGGCTACTTTAATTTGGCTGCTATTTCTGTGACTCAGATGTGGAAAAGTGGTGGAAAATACATGAGTGGATGGATAATTGCATTATACTAAATACTGTGATTGCATGAGTGTTCTTGTGCATTGATTTGAGCTTTTTTATTTTTTTTTAGCAGCGGTAATGTTTGAGATAAAGCAAAAGATTTGTCCACTACAGTGCTGTTACTGCAGAAAGGACGATGCAAAGGGCATCACAAAGACGCTTAATCAAAAAATTGATTCATCCCAAATGTCATCTGCAATATCATCATTAGCCAATAGGAGAGTATGAGTGCAGGGACGAGGACGAGAACCTTCAGACAATTTTGTTTGTTGGATTTCATGTCCAACCTGGAGGATCAAACACTCTGCGGTGAATTTTTGACTGTATGTTTGTAATTTTGATGAAAGTTGGATGGATAGTGTGTCTTCTATAGCACAAAGTGTTTCAACATTGTTCTTGGAGGATGAACATTTAGCTTTTTCCATCCTCTGCTTATCCGGGTCGTGATGGCAGCAGCCCGGCCCACACTTTGTTGTCAGTTAATCCATTTCTTCTCCTCCTTCAGCCATTGTGCGTTAAAAATCAACAGGACTAAGTAAAAATCGAAACAAAAATTCTAAAGCACTATAGCTAAAAATCTAAACGTTAAGAAAGAAAGTTTAAATAAACATTAATGCTCCGTTACTCCGTGCTAGCTAGGTTTATGTGAGTTAGCTAAGCTAACCGGCTCTCTTCTTCTTCTGATGAATTTCTGGCAGGCTGTAGCTGTTAGCATAATGCTATACTCTGATGATGTAGGCCAAGGCCAGCTAGAAGGCCCTGGTGTGTAAAAGAATACGCCCAACATGGCAAACTTGGAATCTGATTGGTTAAAGAATATGACAATCAACAACATTGTCCCATTTGCTTGAATAGCAGAGGAGATTCACTGGAGATTCTGAAGGCCTCAGGCTAGATTTTTTTACCTGGAGACAGCACAGATGGAAAATCTGATTGAATAAAAGCTCTAATTTCTATTAGCTATGCTGGAAGCTGCGAAACTGAGGGAGAGTACCGTAGCTATGAAATGACGTTAATAACAAAATTGATGGGAATGAAGTTTGTAAAATACATATGGCATTAATTAAAATATTAAATTATAAAAACATAATTTGATGATTCTGACAATCTCTAGGCCAGCAGAGAAGGCCTCGCTGGCCCTGACCGCCCACCACTGCTCGAGTATATACAGTAGCTTTTTAATTTGCATATATCACTCCATCCATCACAAAAAAAATCTGTTTTAGAGTGGCTGTTAATGGCAGTTTGCTGAAGTGACGCGTTGTGTAAACACTTCATACGAAACGTTCAGCGACAGGAAGCGACGGGACTGTCAGTTCTTGGATAATTAGCCAGACGAGAGCGGCCTTGACCCTCCCTGCCCTCTCCTCCATGTTCAATCCGGTCAGCAGCTGCTGCAGGAGTTCGNGCGGCCTTGACCCTCCCTGCCCTCTCCTCCATGTTCAATCCGGTCAGCAGCTGCTGCAGGAGTTCGCTCGGCTCATTTATGGATCGGCAGAAGGTAACGCCAAGGACGGAGAGAGAGAGTGAAGAACAGGAGGAGTGAAGGAAGCATGTGTGGATTTGATTAATACTGTTCACACATACATGCTGAAATAAGAATCTCTCAAACCTCCACGCTGCCCTCATGTCTGCCAAAAGGAGATACTCATTTCAAACCTGCAGGATTGTTAAAGTAGAATAAATAAGGTGGGAATGATGAAGGTGTAGCGAGCGGACGGCTGAAAGCTCCTTCAGGACAAATAAAAGTGTTAATGTGAGGACGACGGACCCATAACGGAAACTCCCACATGTACCATCTGTGAAGGTTCATCTCAGTCATCCAGGTGGTAAGATGTCTACAAGTTTGAAGTTAAAGGACCATACCGGTGATTTTGTATGTTAGAGCCTAATATATTCAATTTTCATACATGTAACATTACTGACAATCTGACAATCATTTCCTAAAGCATACTACTGGAACGGTGAATTAAAAATGTTTTTCCTACCTTCCAGACCTCCATTGGTTTCAGTTCATTCTGCTATTAAAATCAACTTGTTGATACTTGAAACGTTCTTGGGATAGGTAATCCATCATCACCAACAAGACGTGTATTCAGGTTTTTTTTAAAAGTTATGTAATTTTAGTGTTTAAGCTCAATAAAAAGCGTGGAGTGAATGTATGCCTCCACCGGGGAATATAGTCCCAAAAGAAGACCTGCGTTTATGGAAAAATTTAAAGGACCGTGACTTCATAAGGCTGTGTAACTATTAGCAGGAGAAACATGGATTTTTAAGGTGGGTGTATCACTTGAATATTTGATTTTGAAAGATTAAGAGATTTTGCAAAATATCAGGAAAGCTGAAATACAGTTTTATCCTTTGGAAATGATTGTCAGTAATGTAATGTATGAAAATTGAATATGTTAGGCTCAAACGTGCAAAATGGAAAGGACCATACCAGTGATTTTGCATGTTTAAGCCAAACAAATACTACCTGCATACACGTTACATTACTGACAACTACTTTTCAAAACAAAAAAACGTATTTTATTTGTTCCTGTTATTTTTCTAAATCCTCTAATCGATCAAAATCTAATGTTCATATATACACCCACCTTAAAATTCTCTGTTTTCCTGTTAACATGTAGTATGTCCTAATGTAGAAGACACCGTTGTTTTAAATTTCATAGTAAATGTCGTCTCCTCCTGGGATGAAATTCCGCGACGAGACATACATTTTCTGTGCAGCTCCTGGTTAAATAATGTTTATTTAGTAACCTCTAGTCGCTGTTTTTTCCAATCCAGTGACCAAAACTCAATCCCACATGTGCTGTTTAAAGCTAATAACTTAGCCTTCAGTTTGGCTTGTGAGACGTCCAAAAAAAAAAAGTGCAAATAAAAATGTTCAGCATGGACAAACTGAAACACACAACAAGCTAAAACTAGTCTTTCTGTTCTTGTCTCATATGACAGCTTCATTTCATCCTCATTTCATGTCTCTCTCTCCAACTAGCATGGCGTGGGGTTCCTTCACCTGCTGCATGGCTGCCTCCGTCACAACCCTCAACTCCTACACCAAGACGGTGATCGAGTTCCGCCACAAGCGGAAGCTCTTTGAGCAAGGCCTGCATGAGGAGCAGAACTACCTGGACCAGGAGGCCTTCCACTACTTCCACGACCGCTCCCTCCAGTCCATCTCCAGCACAGTGGATGTCTACCCAGGCCATGGAGGTGGCGGCATCCCTGGGATGGGTGGACCTGGATCTGGGCTTGTGGTTGGGGGGCCTGGTCCAGGTCCAGGTCCAGGCATGGGTCCCGCTCCTGGTCGAAGCAAGAGAGCCACATCAGCCACCATGGACCTGGGGGAGAACACAGACTCTCTGGGGGAGGAGCAGTGCTGAGAGGAGGCAGGAGATACCCATGATTGTGGGAGGGTCCAGTGGAATGGGGGTGTGGCTACACAGTGGTGGGAGGGGTCATGAGGTGTCTGAACTGCTCCACAAGTTTCATCACCAAAACAGGAAAGCACAGAAGTCTTTACTTTCTGTTTGAAGAAGAGTATCAAGAGGAAGAGTCAAAGAATTCAGACTCATGTCTTCTCTACGTCTTAAGAAGTAAAAGAAAAATCTATATAAATAAAAACAGTCTGAGCGATATGACCTCAAGAACTGTGACTTAAGATTTTTTTGGGGTGAAATGGGTGAAGGCTGTTCATTTTTAAGGTGCTGTGTGTAGTACTTTAACACCAGTAATTCATTTTTTAGATTAATGTCTTAATTTTAATACATTAATAATAATGATCACTGAAAGGAACCATTGATTGTAGCTCCACCAGCATCCATTTTGCATCAACATTGTGCCACTGGGTTGGAAATCTGATAAATGACTCTGTGACACGAAGTGCGATTGCTTTATTGTACAAAACAGTAATCATTTTTACTTGCATGAAGCCTAATCTATAACTTTATTCAAGATGTCTTTTTTCAGAAGTGAAACTGGGGGATATGTCTTTATACTTTTTGATGTCAAAAGACAGCTAGATATCAACTAATATTTTGATTGTTGTGATGTTATGAAAATATTAAAAATTCAATGCAGAAACAGAGAAATATCCTGGGAAATAATCTAGTATCACCAATTAATGTTCATATAATCATAGTGGACATCAATAGAATGTCTGGGATTTTCCTGATTTTGACGACTAAATTTGTTCATAATTTGGGCAGAAAGTTATAGTTTCTCTTTGATTTTACAGTGTTTTATTTGTTCTTTGTGTTATGGAAGACATGGTGGATTATGAATATCAGGGATTAAATTGGGATCTGGAGACTAAATTGAGGTTTGGTCCAGTTTAATTCCTGGCTGACAGTTTGTGTTCGGTCATGTTTGTCAGTCATGATCTCTCTGTACAAGATACACACGTGTAAACATGTTTGAATGTATTTACTTACATATATTTATCTATGTACTACACACCCTGATTCTTGTCTTTTTTTTTAACATGATGAAATTCTAAACACCAATCACTCTTAGCACACACTTTGAGGCCATTTAAAGGACCATACCACCCATTTTGCATGTTTGAGCCTAATATATTCAATTTTCATACATGTTACGTTACTGACAATCATTTCCCAAAGGATAAAACTGTATTTCAGCTTTCCTGATATTTTGCAAAATCTCTTAATCTTTCAAAATCAAATATTCAAGTGATACACCCACCTTAAAAATCCATGTTTCTCCTGCTAATAGTTACACAGCCTTATGAAGTCACGGTCCTTTAAATTTTTCCATAAACACAGGTCTTCTTTTGGGACTATATTCCCCGGTGGAGACATACATTCACTCCAAGCTTTTTATTGCACTTAAATGCTAAAAGTACAAAATTTTGAAAAATCCTGAATATACGTCTCACTCACAATGATGGATTACCTATCCCAAGAATGTTTCAGATATCAACATGTTGATTTTAATAGTAGAATGAAATGAAACCAATGGAGGTCTGGAAAGTAGGAAAAACATTTTTAATTCACTGTTCCAGTAGTATGCTTTGGGAAATGATTGTCAGTAACTTTATGTGTATGAAAATTGAATATATTAGGCTCAAACATGCAAAATGGGTGGTATGGTCCTTTAAGATCCTCCAAGTCAGAAATAAATAGGTTAATCACATCATACTGGAAATGCGGAAGCTGTTTTGAAAAGGTTTTGAAAATAGCTCAGAAATGTTCAAATAGAGCTTGTTTTGGACCGGCAAACTAAAGAAAAGGAGGGCTCCATGTTTTCTCAGAGTTTATTTATAGCTGAGGTTGGTCGTAAATGGTGTAATTCAGCTTTTCAGTAACAAGGTACATGAACGCAACATTAGATCACACACACGCCCACGTAGGCATATTACTAACAATAAAAAAATTGGAAGTAGGGAAGAAGAAGAATAAAATACTAGAATATGTGTAGCAGTGTTACTTCATTACACATCCAGTCAGTCATAACGGCGTTTCAGTAGCAGCTGAAGGTCGGGGGGAAGGACGTGGCTTTGTGCTGAGTCATTTGTCCTCAGCTGTCCCTGCTTGACCAGAGGGTGAAACAAAAAGTATTGATTGGATATAATCACAAACACAAATGACAATGCAGAGCCAACAGGAAACAAAAGCTCTGAGTGACCTGCTCATCCTCCACACAGAGCTACAGCCTCCCAACATCCACAAATAAACCATAATACCAATATTGTCCTTACCAATATTTGTAATGATCTCAAACGATCTTGTTGCTTAAAGGACCATACCAGCGATCGTGCATGTTTGAGCCTAATATATTCAATTTTCCTACATGTAATGTTACTGACAGTCATTTCCCAAAGCATACAACTGGAATGGTGAATTAAAAATGTTTTTCCTACCTTCCAGATCTCCATCGGTTTCAGTTCATTCTGATATTAAAATCAACTTGTTGATACTTGAAATGTTCTTGGGATAGGTAATCCATCATCACCAACAAGATGTGTATTCAGGTTTTTTTGAACTTTTGTAATTTTAGCATTTAAGCGCAATAAAAAGCGTGGAGTGAATGTATGCCTCCACTAGGGAATATAGTCCCAAAAGAAGACCTGCGTNAAAAGCGTGGAGTGAATGTATGCCTCCACTAGGGAATATAGTCCCAAAAGAAGACCTGCGTTTATCGAAAAAAATTTAAAGGACCCGTGACTTCATAATTTTGAGTAACTATTCACAGGAGAAACATAGATTTTTAAGGTGGGTGTATCGCTTGAATATTTTTGAAAGATTAAGAGATTTTGCAAAATATCAGGAAACAATGACAACCATTTAATGGAAATGGTTGTCAGTAACGTAAAAGTATAAAAATTTAATATATAAGGCTCAAATAAGTACGATCGCCGGTATGGTCCTTTAAAGTCCAGCAGAGCGGGTCAGATGCAGAGCTACCAGCTTTGTGTGTTTTCTGTAAAAAGTGGCGTTCTGACTTGGTGACAGCACGTTCTGTGATTCCTGCTGATCTGGCAACCCGCCGTCAGTCTGCTGCCTGAGACGCATTTGAGAATTTAAGCAGTAACTAATTACAATTTAAACCATTAAACATCACAGAATTCAGACAGCGTTTGGTTTTAACATTGGTCGGGACACAATCTGCTCAGTCGTGCTGTTTACTTGTTGTCTCTCTGTTTTTATGTCTCATACAAAGAGCTTTATGTTCTAAGTATTTACTGTATTCACGTGTTTAAATAGTCTTTGCTGATAGAACTGATCATTCAACTGATTTGAGAATTAAATTCATTTTATCAGGAAAATCCTGGTAGCAGCAGTTTGACACCACAGATGAGATTCAGGGCTCAGGTGAGCTGTTATAGCCACAGTAAACAAGCTGCCGAGGCACGTGATTGGTCAGTTTAACGCTAAGCATTTCCTATTGGATAAAATCCTTGTCAATCAACTCAAAACTTGTAAAAAGTTATAATGAGCATTCTGATTGGCTACTTTTAGTATTGGTCAGTAGACTGATGCAGGGGATTTTTGTCTAAAATGGAATAATAAAATTTATCGTGGAATATTTTTTGGAAATTATCTTCACAATGTCAGTAAAAATAAAAATTTATTCATATTTTAACGTGTTTTGGTCTGAATGTCACGATTTAATGCCAGCATAGTGAAGCTTATAGGCATATATCCAGGTTTTTGTTGTTTTGTCTTGTTGCCGTGGTAGCAAATTATGTTTTAGAGGTTAAACAAAATATTTAAAAAAAAATTTAAATTTTTTAAATGGCCACTGTTTCGAATAATTTCATTCATTGATCACGTCTCTCATAAAAACAGATTGTAGATGCTGAACGTCTGAGCCATGAGGGGACCTGATAAGAGGAATGAGAAAAAAGCCACAAAAGTCTTACATAAATAATAAATACGTAAATAATGAATAAATACATAAATAAACAAATAAAATATTTTACACAATCAAGTTCTGCATGTGTGTTTGACATAGAAAAGCATAAGAAACAGCAAATGCAGTACAATGTGCATGTTGCTCATCCAGAAAAAAAAAAAAAAAAAAAAANAAAAAAAAAGTCCCTAGCAGCATTGAAACCAAACCTCCGCCCTTGGGTCAAGGTGACATTTGGAGGCGTGCTGTTCATCATGTAGCACCTGGTGATGAATCAAGGTGAGAACCTCATTAAGGAGCCGAAGCAGACTCTCAGGTTGCAGGAAGCAGATTAATTAATACAGATCCCTGACCGTGAGTTTCCCAGTACTTCTTCTCATCCTCTAAAACAGTAGATATGAGCCTGTTGTCCGATGGTGCTGACACTTACTGGCATCATGATTAATGAAATGTCTGATTTGGTTGAGAAAGCGTTCAAAGAGGCAGTAAATTTCTTCAATGACAGCCAGGAGGAAGTGTTAGAAGTAGAAAGGATAAAAGGCAGTTTTTAAGGACTATGCAGAGTTCTAGGATGTGTTCCTGGCATATTCTTCCATCTTTTTTTCTTCCATCTTTTGACTTTATGTTGACAGCATTAAAACATAAACCTTTTCTGCACTGTAAAGAACTCTAAAGATAAGCTCTTTCACTCCTGCTGTGGTTCAGCCTGCCATTATGGACTCATTTTCCCTTTCATTCCTGTTCAGACAATCTGCCTCCTCTTGATCCATACTATGGCAGAGAGACAGGAGATGAATGACTCTGAGCTGTAATGGCCGGCAGAGATGCAGAGTGAGAAGATTAGCAGAGCAGTTAAAGCTGCATCGCTGGATGTTGTAAATGGAGATGGGAGATTTATAACAGACGGAGGAACTCTCTTTAACACTGGTACAGCAGGCAGACACACTTTTCTGTCTGTGGAGACCAAACATCAGCGTAAACATTGAAGCTAAAGCCACGTTTTTAAATTAATATATTTACACACAGTCTCTGCCCGTGAAAATCACAAAAATCACAATCATCATCTTATGGCAGCATATTGCTGCCACCAAGACAAAACAAAATCTGCCTAGTTTCTTGTTATAATGAGAAAATTTTTTACAACGAGATCCTTTTCATAATTAAATGAGTAACTGAGTGACATTTTTCTTGTCATTATAGACCAATATTTCGCATTATGACGACACAACAAATTATCTTGTTAAAGGACCATACCACCTACTTTTGCATGTTTGAGCCTAATATATTCAATTTTCATAAATGTTACGTTACTGACAATCATTTCCCAAAGGATAAAGCTGTATCTCAGCTTTCCTGATATTTTGCAAAATCTCTTAATCTTTCAAAATCAAATATTCAAGTGATACACCCACCTTAAAAATCCATGTTTCTCCTGCTAATAGTTACACAGCCTTATGAAGTCACGGTCCTTTACATTTTTCCATAAATGCAGGTCTTCTTCTGGGACTATATTCCCCGGTGGAGACATACATTCACTCCACGCTTTTTATTGCGCTTATACACTAAAATTACTGATATATGAAAAAACCTGAATACACATCTTGTTTGTGATGATGGATTACCGGAATGATCTGAAACCAGTGGTTGTCTGGAAGGTAGGAAAAACATTTTTAATTCACCATTCCAGTAGTATGCTTTGGGAAATGATTGTCAGTAACGTTACGTGTAGGAAAATTGAATATATTAGGCTCAAACATGCAAAATGGACGGTATGGTCCTTTAATATGAGAAACATTTCTCGTTATAACACACTAAGTTGATCTGCATCTTGTTTGCTCAATAACAGCAGAGTTTTGCAGCATGAAGTCAAATAAATCATTTAGTCATCATCAGTTTCTCTGATGTCGGATCTTCTCTTTGACTTTGATCTTTTTTTCATTATAATAATATATGGAAGTTTATTGAACAACATGCCAACTTATGTTACTTTCTCATTTTAATGCAATAATTTTGTGTGATTTTGCAATGCAACACATTTCTCGTTTTAATGAGATACGTTGCTTTGTGTAATAATGCAAAACGTTTCTTGTTTTCAATGAGATACAACACAAACATATCCCATTTCCTTATAATAAGAACATTTTCTCAATATAGAAAAAACAGAGCAAATCTAGTTCTTACATCACTTCAATTTTTTTTTTTTTTCATGGCAGCTGGAGAAATCAATCATTTTTATATGGAAACCATGATTTGAATGATTGCAATTTTCAAATTGCATAAAGGCAGCAGTTTTAATCACACCCTCAATTATTAAATTGTCTTTTTTTTTTTTTTTTTTTTTGCCTGCAACTGATTTAACCAGCTGAAATGACGACCATCAGCAGCAAATTCAATCAGCTGCAGCTAATTAACATTCATTCAGGGAGTTTGTTAAACTACACAGTGAAGCTCTGTTAATGCCTCTCAGCCAAAGGTGATTTATTCTTCTCAGTTTTAACAAGTAGGAACAAGATCAGTTTGTAATTGTGCTTGTTAGATGTTTGGTATGATACCAATCACCAATACATGGTGGAAAATTAAAGGACCGTACCACCGTTTTACATGTTTGAGCCTAATATATTCAATTTTCATACACGTAACTTTACTGACAATCATTTCCCAAAGCATACTACTGGAACGGTGAATTAAAACTGCTTTTCCTACCTTCCAGACCTCCACTGGTTTCAGATCATTCTGGTAATCCATCAAGGCAAACAAGACGTGTATTTAGGTTTTTTTGTGTATCAGTAATTTTAGCTTTTAAGTGCAATAAAAAGTGTGGAGTGAATGTATACCTCCACCGGGGAATATAGTCCCAAAAGAAGACCTGTGTTTATGGAAAAATTTAAAGGACTGTGACTTCATAAGGCTGTGTAACTATTAGCAGGAGAAACATGGATTTTTAAGGTGGGTGTATCACTGAATATTTGATTTTGAAAGATTAAGAGATTTTGCAAAATATCAGGAAAATTAAAATACGGTTTTATCCTTCAGGAAATTATTATCAAGTAATTTTACATGTATGAAAATTGAATATATTAGACTCAAGCATGCAAAATAGGTGGTATGGTCCTTTAATGAATCAGAAAAATCACAATTGTTCAGCCTGAGGGACAACATGTGAAGGCTGAATATTCCAGCTTCAGATTCTTAAAACTTAATTTTGACACCGCTGCTGTAGAAAATAAAATCTCCGTTATTGGCTGATAACTCTCCAGATGTGTGGTTTCCATGACGATATCTACAGTAAATATAAACAGGATGTGCTCTGTTCTACCTCCCAACCCTTACCAAACAAAAAACAATCAATTATTCAAAACTAATATATTTTTTGGTTGTGTTCCTGTTTTCTAATTCGTCTGAGTCCCATGTAGTACAATCTGTAGCGTTTTTGCTTTTTATGGATAATTTTCCTGGAAAGAGGCACATAAGTCCAGAACCGTTGTTATAGGTTCATAGCTCCTTTACCTCAATTTATTAAAGATGCTGAAGAAAGTCATTGATGACTTCATATGAATCAATAATTTACATCTAATCCAACACTACAGATATAAATAGAGGAGAAAGAGTAAAAATGAGCTATATTTGTTTTCATAAGGAGTCAGAAACTTTAAGATTCTGTCATTTGTGGATATGAAACTAATTTGTCCATATCGTGGTGACTAACTAGCCTTGCCTTTCCATCACAAAAATAAATTAGCTGTCTGAGTCAGTTTGCAAAGCTGATGTTGATGGTGACAAGCTGCCTGAATTCATCATTCATCAAATTCATCAAATGTTGGCCATTATTGACTTTGTTTTCATTTATTTACGTAATGATATTGCATGGAAAAAGGTGTCATGCAGTCATGCCTGGTTATGTGGCATAAATTATTCAGGTACTATTTTGTCCCAGAGAAAAGATAAAAAAGTTTTGCACCGATAAAACTTCAGTCAGGTGCTGGGAAAATGCAGCACATTTCCACTACAGTCATTTATATATAGATATATATAGATATAGATATATATATATATATATATATAACAATCNCTACAGTCATTTATATATAGATATATATAGATATAGATATATATATATATATATATATAACAATCTTGTATAACGTTACAAAATGAGTCATACAATAAAACATATTGAAGAGTCATTTTTAGTTGTTGACACTGTCAGAGAAGTGTTGATTCGGCTCCAAGGTCATTTTTGAGGCTGAATTATATCGTTTCTGCTATTTTGGCTTCTCCATGTAAGTGAATGAGGTGGTCAAAATATTAGAAATACCTCTTAAAGGACCATACGACTCATTTTGCATGTTTGAGCCTAATATATTCCATTTTCATACATGTAACGTTACTGACAATCATTTCCCAAAGCATACTACTGGAACAGTAAATTAAAAATGTTTTTCCTACCTTCCAGACCTCCATTGGTTTCAGTTCATTCTGCTATTAAAATCAACTTGTTGACACTTGAAACGTTCTTGGGATAGGTAATACATCATCACCAACAAGATGTGTATCCAGGTTTAGTTTTAGTAGTTACATAATTTTAGTGTTTAAGCTCAATAAAAAGCGTGGAGTGAATGTATGCCTCCACCGGGGAATATAGTCCCAAAAGAAGACCTGCGTTTATGGAAAAATTTAAAGGACCGTGACTTCATAAGGCTGTGTAACTATTAGCAGGAGAAACATGGATTTTTAAGGTGGGTGTATCACTTGAATATTTGATTTTGAAAGATTAAGAGATTTAGCAAAATATCAGGAAAGCTGAAATACGGTTTTATCCTTTGGGAAATGATTGTCAGTAACGTAATGTGTGAAAATTTAATATATTAGGGGGAAAAAAGAAAAAATGGGGAAAAAAAAAAGGGGAAAAAATAATATATTAGGCTCAAACATGCAAAATGGTCGGTATGGTCCTTTAAAATCCAATAAAATAGCTATTTCTATTTTTCAGGAATTGAGTATACTGTAATGTTTTATATTAACAGGAAATAATTCCAAAAGTGTGGCAACAAACAAACTGTAATTTTGGACAGCTACCGCTATTTTCCATCTTGAAAACTTCATCAAGAGAAAATTATATGTTTTTGCAAATATGTCTTACCGGTGCTTTAAAAATTTGTGTGTGTGTGTGTGTGTGTGTGTGTTTTGTCTTTATTTCTCTTTATTATTTATTGGTTCCCATTAGCTCCCACTTCAGCAGTTGCTAGTCTTCCTGGGGACCACAAATTTTAAAATACAACAATTTTAAAATACAAAATTTGATAAACAAAAATAGAGTTAAAAACATACAAACAAGAAATCTACCAATAGCAATAATTTTGTTTGTCTTCTATGACCTTCCTAATCCTGTCTCACCACTGTCCGCAATTTGTTTTAATTTTTTCCACCTTTTTTTTTTCCACCTGCTCCTCCAATTTTCCTTTTTTTTTTTTGTTTTAATTATGTTGACAACAGTGTCACACACACACTAAAAACATTTTTTTTAAAAACAAAAGTTAATTTTTCTTATTCCTTTCATATATTTCAGATAATGTGAATTGAATTTACTGTAAACTCTGACAAACACTTTCATCCAGCAGCAGGAAATAACTTTTGGATTTGCGGGAACAAAAAAGATTCAAAATTAATTCAGACTGAACTAAATGTGAAAATCAGGTTTAAAAACTCCTCTGTCGATGATACTTGATATATGATATATTTATTTTGGCCACAATGAATATTCCCGTGTTACTGCTCAGCTCAATGGAGCTTTTTATGCTAAGCTAAATCTGCATTTTTCATTCCATAAACAGGCAGTGACACCATTAAACAAAACAAGGCCTTCACAGTCCTTATAAAATATTGTATATATATATTTACAAGCATACATTATTTAAAATGCATCTGACATGAGTAATATAAATAAAATGGTCACAGTATCTATTATATTGGAAGAAAGTCTTCTTCTTTTCCTTTCGGCTTTCCCTTCAGGGGTCACCACAGCGAATCATCTGCCTCCAT
>VXCM01004424.1:0-50509 GCA_014773175.1 Lucifuga dentata
ACTCTGTGTTGGATCAGTGAAATAAAGTTACTTTGACAAAAAATAGACGTTATATTCGCTGTGATCTTTTATTTATTTGAGTACATTTCACGTCTCTACATATACACCAGTAATCATGCATGTTATGAGCCCAATACAGGCCCAGTACACAAGACTCACAGGCCACACATATTTATTCACTGCATAACTAGCTGTCAATAACAGATGTACTCTAAATAAACTGATTACTGTCTGTTTATTTAGTCATATTGCTTAATCGCTGTTGCTGGAATATAAAAACTTAAGTGGTGAAATGCCAGCATCACCAGACAATTTCCCCCAACACATCAGGGACAAAGATAGATGCCCAGTTTGTCTAAAGTAACTTTAAAACGCTGAAGTCCGACTAGTTGAACTATTTTAATAATCACTTAAAAACACTATACCTTCCAATCCGTTCTACTGCCGCAGTCTCTCCACTGGGGCCGATAAGTGTTTTCAGTGAAACTTAATCACTATGGCAACGAGTCGTGCTGGCGCGAGGCGCTCAAATCCATAAAAAGTGGGAGGAGCAGAGAGAGAAGCCGAAGACGTACGAAGTTAAACGGATGTTTTTCGAGCGTGAGAAATCAGATGTCAGGCGTGAGAGCGTGTGAAGTCAGCCGTTTGCGTGAATCTCACGCTCAATGCGTGAGAGTTGGCAGCCCTGGGTAAACGGTAGCTAACTGGCGCCAGCTACCTTAAGACCCACTTTGAGCAGAGCTGCCTGTCTTGTCCTTGAATTGCATTACTATAAAACCTGAGCACTCTTGAATTTCCACTCTGTATATCAAAAATAAAAATGAACAATTCAATGATCATTTAGAAAAGTACGGTAAATAATTCCAAACAATAAAAGCTACAGGGGTGAACATTTCCTAATGGCTATACCACATTCAGATAAATCCAGCCAGATGATATACATAAATCAGATGGATAAGGCCACTGAATCTGATCAGTTAAATAGTAATCATCTGCTGCACTCTATCTGCCTATCTCACACACAAGAGAAAGTGGCCATCAAGTTGATTACTGCAAAGTCACAAACCAGAACATATGAAATGGAGTTAAATATGATAAAAGCACTCAGTGTTTTTAACCCTGACAAGAACAACTTTGTGCGGTTTATCGAAAGCTTTGAAGACATGCATCGGCTTTGCCTCATTTATGAGATGCTAGACGAGAGTCTTTATGACCTAATGTCTGAAAGAAGGTGGATGCCGCTGTCTTTACCAGAGATTCGAGCTGTGACTCAACAGCTGCTTGTGGCTCTCAAAGCCTTGAGGAGTTTAAGAGTGGCACATGCAGACATAAAACCTGATAATATTATGCTTGTGAATCATGAGAAAGAGCTCTTCAGGGTAAAATTGATTGACTTTGGAAATGCTGTTTCAGTTTCCAAAGATTTACAAGGCTACATTTTACAGGCTCTTTGTTACAGAGCTGTAGAAGTTAGCTTGGGTCTCCCAGTAACAGAGGCCATAGACATGTGGTCTCTTGGCTGTATGATGGCAATGATATACACGGGAAATCACTTATATCCTGTAACAAGTGAAACTGAATTGATTAGAAAAATTGTAAGGATGCAGGGTCAGCCAGACGACCACCTGCTCAATATTGGGTTTTATACTTGCAATTTTTTCGAACAAGTCAACAGCACCACGTGGAGGCTGAAGACAAATGAATGGGATGAAATACTCAACCATCAAATGTATTTCAGTTGTCTGGATGACTTGACAAAGTGTTGCCAAGATAGGAAGAATCATTTGCATCTTGAATGTGATCACACTCAAGACGCAAATGCCTTTTTAAGCCTCTTATAAGAGATGCTAAACTTGGATCCTGCAAGGAGAATAACTCTTTGTGAAGCTCTGGAGCACAGTTTCATCACAGTGAGACACCTATCGGTGCTAAGACAGTCCGTCCTTATTTGACACTGTCAAAATCAGCTATGAGAGTTTGCCAAGTGGGCAACTCATTTGCTGCAAGTAATAAAATTTTTTTTTTTCCAAAATTAATTTCTTCAAGAACAGAAATTTGAAGAAAGACAATGATGAAACACACTCATCATTACCATCACCACCATCATTCTCATCAGCCTCATGCCCCATCTTTTTTACTGCTAATGCCAAGGGAAGCCATTCCTCAGTCCCAAAGCTCCTGAGACATGCAGGCTCCATCGACCATGACCATACCGCTAAATCCTCACTGGTGGTAACCAGCATCGACTGTGAAATGCACACCAAAGAGGTACCCAAAGCTCCAGGTGTTGCTGAAGGTAAATGTCAGAAGAAGTTAATAAAGAGGATTAGAAGATTCCTCTCCAGGAAAATTTTCTTCAAAAACACAGATTTGGATGAAGTCTGTGTCTGCAATGATGGCATATGAGCATCAGCTGCTGCAACTGCAAATAATGGACATTCATCTGCAGTGCAGGTGAATGAGCTGGAGGCCCATAATGTGGACCCACATTCATCCATGGGTTGTAGTAAGCTGGAGCCTTCAGCCATTACTGGCTCCAAAGATGGTGTACCTCTTGCACCAGGTTTTGCTGAAGTTAAATGTTGGAAGACATTGTTGGAAGACAATAATAAAGAAGATCAGAAAATTCTTCTCCAGGATTAAAGTCTGTCCACAATGATGCAAAACAGGGATCAGCTACTGCAGCCACCAATAATGGACATTCATCTGTGGTGCATATGAGCGAGCTGGAGGCCCATGATGTGTACACCAAAGATGTACCCCTAACTCCAAGTCTTGTTGAAGGTCAACAGAAGAAGACACTAAAGAGGATCAAAAAAATCTTCTCCAGGATGATTTGCTTCAAACAGTCAGATTTCAATGAAGTCAATGTCCACAATGATGGAACATGGCCATCAGCTGTTGTGGACCCACATTCATCCACAGGGCATTGTAGTAAACAGGAGCCATCGGCCATTGCTGGCTCCAGAGATGTACCCCTATAGCACCAGGTTTTGTTGAATAGCAGGAGACACTAAATAAGTTCAAAAAAATCAAAAAGTCAGATTTGGATGACGTCAATCTATGCAATGATGGAACATGGGCATCAGCTGCTGCTGTCGCTAAGGATGGACATTCATTCAGGGCACAGGGGAGCAAGCTGGTGGCCCATCCTGGTGACCCACATTCATCAGCAATGCAGGTGGGACCATGAAACTCACGTCTCTGTTTTCACCCCAGGGCCATGGCAAGAACTATCATTCATTCCTGGTGGCTCATGCTGGGACCCACATCCAGCCTCATACGTGTGGACTGAGCTGAAGTCCACCCTGTTAGCATGTTGTGGGATCATGCTGGAGACATGGTTCTGCTTCTTTCACTTCTTCTGTTATTTTATGTGAAAAAGTTCAATTAAAAATTCAACAAACTACATCACACATGCACATTCTTGATTTCACTTAACCAATTAGTAGAAAGTATTTATCCAAATACTAAAGTCATATTAATACCATAGGATTTTTTTTGTTTTTTTTGCACCAAAAACTGTGATAAAAAAAAACAAAAACAAAAACACAGAAAAATCAGCTAACTTGAACATAACTGAGGTATTAGCATGGGGTTTCCCATAGGAAGACAAAAACATTTCCTGCAGTTTTCCAGTTGTTCCAAGAAAACATGGGAACTACAAGGAAAAAATAAATATGGAAACATTGCTTATTTGTTAAAATCTTTATTCATCCCTGATATACAAAACCATGTTTAATTTGTCTGTGTGAAAAATATAGGTTCTGCTAAGCTCCGTCTGGGTTGGCCCTCAGGGTCACCATATGAGGGTCTCTTGCATGTACAATGTACAGTCCATAAGAACTCAAAGGAGCAGATTAAAGATAACTCTCACCAGCTGAGTGAGGACTCGGTCTCGTGAAAACCCCTCAGACTGAAGGACAGGATAGAGGGCAGCATGATAAAACTATCTCAGCTTCAATGCTTCAGCTGTACGAGAGCGCAGTTACAGTTCATGCAGCAGGATTCATAAAAAATAAAAATAAAAAGTTTCCCAAAGCCGAAGTGAAAAGAGTCTGCCATTTCTCCTGCTGAACAAGAATTAACACCCAATGGTGCAAAGTGTCTTGTGTGAATTTTTTCTTGCTGATGTCAGTTTGAGAACACAGGTTGAGGTGCTTATGAAGAAAATAGCAGACAACTTTTTGGATAACTTTCACTGAGGTGTTTGGGAAACCCTCTTCCATATGCCCGGCGCCATCACTTTATCACACATAAGTTCCTGTGTGTCATTTCTCCTTATATACATACATCTTTTTACACTTTTCACGTTTCTTTACAAAAATATGTTATCTTGCATTCATGTCAGGTCATCAATTAAAACTGAGTTATTGCACAAGTTGATTATGCATAAGTAGATCGTACATAAAAATGAATTAAAACAATTTCTACTTCGATTAGTTCAAAATAATAAATATGCAGCTCTATAGTCTTTGTCTGGTAGCAAATGAGATGATGAATGCTGAAATGACCACAGAGAGAGAAAATAATGATGGAAATTAAAAATCAGTGAATATCACCAGACAAATGAACAGAAATTAAATGAGATGATCTTGCTGAGTGAGCATATGTGGGGACAACAGGTTGCTATGGTGATAATTACACATCATGCAGACATTTTCTTTCTTTGTGCCTTGTCTACATGCGTTTGTGTCTGATTTAAATAAAAAAAAAAAACAGATCTTAGGACTTGATGAAGTTGCTTAATCCCATTAATTCTGTTGATAAAAAAGAAGAGTCCATGCAGGCACTTGTGGAATGAACATGTCACCTACTGACCACGTTTGTCCCCTCGACATTCAGCTTCGCTTAGCTTCAGACTTACATTTTTATCTCCTATCAGGCCGTCAGTGCAAGCCTTTACTCCATTAGTGTTATTTGCATGTACAAATGTCATAAAAAATATAAAGGACAGCATGAAAATCAAACGTTAAAACAATCAAATGTGAAAAAAGTCACTAATACAACAAATAACATAATAAAAGCCACCAAATCTCTTTCAAAGAGAGAATGTAGGATTGGTTAGACAAACTATGATCTTATATTACATCCATGGTTTGTTAACTATATGAATTTGTAAATATGTCTTTCCTAAACCAAAAAGTCCATTCCCTGTTCAGAAATAGGCAATGCATAAAGCCAAAGTGGAATCTCATGGTTACACTAGAAATACTAACTAAGATGCTACAAAGACATCCATAACAGACAGGAACAAAATGGCAAATATAAGACAAAATATATTTCATTCTTCCCCTAATATTTTTCATTAAGCTTTTGGATTTGGTAAATGTGATTATAGTACATATAGTCTTGCATGCTCCCTCTCATACAGAGCCATGCTGGTTTGTTTTCTGTTCTTTTTATTTATTTTTTTCTTCCTTTCAGTGGTGCGTAGTAAGACAAGACACCACTAAAATAAAATCCATGCAATGTGTCTGATTGGCTGGAACAACAATGTGAGTGCATGTTTAAGGCATCCAAATAGTGAAGCAATCATCAAGGCATGAGTGGACATCCTAAATGAAACAGCACAAAAGTGTCTAGCAGTCGTAGTTCAAGGTATCCGGACTTGCCGTTTAGTCTTGAAGCGGGGTTTTCAGGATTTATCCTCTGTGAAGCATTTCAGAGGAAGCACACTGCAGCCGTAATGCAGCAATCACATGTTGATGCTAGAAAATCAGCCCTACTCTTCATTATAGCAAAATTACTATCAACTGCATAAGCAGACAGCAATGGTAGATGCTGAAATGTTGCCACGGTAATTTGGCGGGATATAATTCAGTATTGGAGGATACAACAGTGTTTTAACATTTTGCAAGATGTTATATAAAAACAAGAAAGCTCCAGCTCTCGGCGTTTTATATGGTTGTTTAAAGAACCGACAAGAAAGGCAGGTACAGATGCATATGGGTTCATCCTATTTTGCAGGTGCAAGTTGCTGGGAGAATTCCACAATTCCATGAAGAATTGAGGATGGATGAAGATAAATTCAGGCGAGTACTTGATTAATTCATAATAAAGTTGTAATTGTTTCCTGTATAAAAATGGGTGCATCTGAATCCGTGTAGGTCCATGTATATTTTGGTCATTCTATTTTCATTTTGGAAACAAAAATGAAAAAACGAAAAACGAGTGGTGATTTGATTATTTAAGCCCACAAACGACAGATGAAAAGTGAACCATTTTTCATTTTCTTTGAGAGAAACTGTATATATAAAAGTTAAAAATGTTGCAATTTTCATTTTTCTCTTTAAAATGTGTAAAATAAAAATGTACTAAGTAATTACTAAACTAAAACAAAAAAAAAAAAATGGTTGTTTTTTCAATCTCTGACACTGGAAGTTATGTATGGACAATACGTACACATGAGCACAAGTGCTCTTAACAGGCGGCGCAGCCCCACCAAACGCAAAACTCTGGGAAAATAGTCTCAGTTGTTTGTGCTTTGTTTGTGCTGTTAAAGTTTTGTTTGTACTGCTATCATTTTTGAGATATTAAAGAATATTTTATGGGTCATTCAGAGGTCACTCAGCCCCCCAACCTGCTCCAGATTGACCCAAAATGGTCTTGTTTGCGCTTCATTTGTGCTGCTACATTTTTTTTTGTTTTTTTTAAATTTAATTTAGATATGACCAACTGTACATTTCTACTGGATTGCACATTGGTTTTACTCTTTTAACCACAGTTCTGTCAGAATGTAATGTGTACATGACCTTACACCAGACCGCTACAATCTCATGATTTAGCAGTTGTAGTTTGGCTGTGAGTCTAACCATGTAGGGGGGGGAACTAAAGAGGACAAGCATAAACCGATCTTCCCAAAGAATATGCAGTCTCTTGTTATTATAAGTTATTATAACTGTCACTTTATACTTTGCCATAATATCAAAATAAAACACCAAATTTGCATTTTATATTGCAGAATGGAGAATGGGCGGGAATTAGTTTTACTAACTGCTGAGAAAAAAAAATTACTAACTGCTGAATCGTACTGATCAGTAGGAGAGAGTCGCAAAACCAAAACTTTTAACGGCACAAACCATCACAAACGAAGCACACACAAACGAGACCATTTTAGGTCAATCTGACCATAGTTGGAGGGCTGGTGACATCATTGCCTAAAATAAAACTTTTAAAAGCTAAAACACCATAGCAGCACAAATGAAACTTTTAACAACACAAACCAGCACAAACAAAGCACAAATAAATCAGACCATTTTGGGTCAGTTTGGAGCAGATTGGGGGGCTGAGTGACCTCTGAATGACCTATAAAATACTCTTTAATATCTCAAAAATGATAGAAGCACAAAAGTAGGTTTTAACAGGACAAACGAAACACAAACGACTGAGACTCTTTTCCCAGAGTTTTGCATTAAGTGGGGGCTGCACCGCCTGTTAAGTAGCAGACAATATGTATTGCTCATGTGTGCATATTGTCCATACATAACTTCTGGTGTCAGAGAATGAAAAAACAACCGTTTTTTTTTTTTTTTTTTTTTGTTTGTTTGTTTACTTCAATTTTTATTTTACACATTTTGAAGAGAAAAATGAAAATCGCAACTTTTTAAATTTTTCTATGTACAGTTTCTCTCAAAATGAAAAACAGTTTGATTTCCATTTGTCGTTTTGAGACTTTGTATTAAATAATCAAATCACCACTTGTTTTTCATTTTTTCCGTTTTGTTTCCAAAATAAAACTAGAATGACCAAAATATACACGGACCCAGGGCCATGATCAAACTTGATTTTGGTATTTATTAAGTAAAATGTTTAAAAGTTGTGTGCACAAAATTAAAAACAAAGTCATTATTCAGGACTTTAGGGGCTCCATACACTACAATACCTGAAAGATTCTGTTGTCATGTCATCCTCCTTGAGAATTATGCATTTATTTCCTCTGAACAAGAAATTCTCCATGATTGCCCATGCTAGCAAAACATGAAATGCTAGCAAAACACGGAATTAAGCTAACAATTCGCTAACCTCCGGTCAAACCAGTTCAGTAAACTTAAATATTAAAATCAAGTTCAGTGCATGACCCCATTTTCTCATTTACTCTTTTTAACGTGAGCATAAAATCGAAAGTATGAAAAAGAAGTTATTTGATTTTTTTTGTTTTTTATGTTGGATTTGTAAATGAAAAGAACAAATGATACACAGATTCATCTGCTCCAAAAGAATGAGTCTCTCGCTCTGATCTTTCACCCAAACATTAATCAACATCTGATTCGTTATTGCAGCTGTGGCAAGTGAAGAAAGTTGGAAAATTTTACTTGTTTGATGGCACATTTCATCTTTTTACGCATTCTCACAGCCAACAGTGGCGGAGTTTTCCATCGTCCTTTGATTGAAAAAAGTAGAACATCCAGTTTTCCGTCGACCACGCACCATCAACATGTGAATCTGGCATAACTCCTCAGGTCAGGACTCTGTTCTACACTCAAAAGAAAAGGAACACTCTTGATGACATAATATGCAAATTTTGAACATAGAAGACAGATCATTTTAATGAGGAGTTAAGGAAAACATCTATATAAAGTTGAGAAAACTGAGGGGATGGGTTATATCAGTGCTTGTCACCTTCTTACAAAGCTGTCCTAGCATCTGTACCCTGGCATTGTCAAGTCCAGAGCAATGTGCCCCTCCAATCATGTGACCAATGACTCACATGACTGTCATGTGACTCTAATGGACCTTTAATGGTGTCCATGTGACCTAACAAGCCACCTGAGCCAGAGGATGAATGCCGATTTAAAGCTAACCATCAACTTAGAACTGAAGAAGCTATTTGGATTAAAGGCGAAACATCATCAAGACTAAACAGCAAGAATACAACTGCTAGATATCCAATAACCTGGATGACTGACAATATTCATAAAATCAAAAAAAAAAAAAAAAAAAAAAAAATGAGGAGTGATTCTTCAAGAAGGTCAGTAGCTGATGTAACTGAAGAGAAAGTCAGAAAGAAATGGAGGTATGGAAGAGAGGGAAAACAAATCAATGCTTTCCTGTTGATGATTAGAAAGCAAACTGACAAGCCTTAAACATTNGAGAGGGAAAACAAATCAATGCTTTCCTGTTGATGATTAGAAAGCAAACTGACAAGCCTTAAACATTATGGCACACAGCATGAATTATTAAATACACAGGACTTATATCATTGCTCAGTTTGTGGGATCAGCCTATTTGCTGAATCAGAAACTATCCTGTCATTTAAAACATTAATGATTCAACTTCCATGACTGATTGGTCAACCATGGTAGCAGTAGGTATTAGCTGAAATTATAAATTAACAAGGCACTCAGNATGACTGATTGGTCAACCATGGTAGCAGTAGGTATTAGCTGAAATTATAAATTAACAAGGCACTCAGAGAGCACAGCGCGTACCTCCACCAAGGGTTTTATACGCAGCACACGACTTTGGCCAGGAAAAGGAAAATGCTGTTTTGGAAAAAATACAAAATGATGGAAAATCTAGTTGGGCAGAAATGGGCGTAGCCTATATGGTTGACTGTGTCAAGACCAGGGATTACATGTCTTACGGTTCAATAGTTATAGGCCAAAATGTAAATATGCTTGTTACGGCGCCACCATCAAGCCGAACAGTGTAATTTTTTTTTTGTTTTTGTTGTTTTTCTTAGTTCGAATGAATTACTTCATTGGCAGTTCAGTGCACCGGAAGAAGAAGAAGTAAGTCCATTGCTGTTATTAGCTATAATACCGTAAATGCTCTAATAATGGCCGAGACCTTTATTTACCTCAACCGCGGAGAGAACCCGGCCTTCATAAGATACTGGCTTTTATTGGAGACAGGCCTTTATTTCTAATTAAGGATGTATAACTATGTGCTTCTTGCCAAACTTTCCCTTTGCTGTGTCATAATTTGTGTCCTTCAGTTGTCCATTAAAAACCCTGGGAATGATGACAGCGGTAAAATCCGTTAAGTCAGCGCTCCCTGCAACAGTTATTACAGTAGGCGTGGTGAGATTCAAACCGAAACNAAATCCGTTAAGTCAGCGCTCCCTGCAACAGTTATTACAGTAGGCGTGGTGAGATTCAAACCGAAACGAGAGCCTTGTAGCTGGCTAGAAGCGTGTGCTGATAGACGCACCATAACTACATTTAAGAAAATAAAATAAAAGTTAAAATCCACTGCCGTTATGGAGAAACATTTCACAGTGTGATCACTCCTCTGTCAGCTTTTATAAAGGTTCGTTTTCATCCATTTTATCCACGTTTCCAGGTTGGTGTTTTACAGCGGAGCGTCACTCGCTCCTCGCCAGGGAGGAGCTCCATGTTTACGGCTTTGTTTCACACTAAGTCTGGTTGTTCCTTCTGGCTGAAAGGACAACGGCTAGAGGTTTTTAAAGCAGTTTGGTACTTAAAACATAGATACTGTCATCTGGTTATGGAGCCCAGGATGGCTCAAGGAGAGAGAGAGAGAGAGAGAACAAAAAGTCGTTCAAACGATTTAGTAAGTCATTTTTCCTCTCCTCTGAGCCTCCCAGGCTCCATAGTTAGCATTAGCAGCAGCAGAATACACTAATATTATTTGTCTGGACCAGTAACAGACATAAACCAACCCAGCCTTTATTAGGGACCGGCCACTATTTCGTCCTGCTGACTTACCTCCTGGCTATTATTGGGAACCGGCCATTATTTGAATACCGGCTTTAAATAGAGAATTTACAGTATGTTACATTTTTATGGCTAGGTCTTCACTTACCGTGTCAACACCAGCCAAGAATAGCACCGTTAGCGTGTTCCATTCGGAGCATTGTAAGTAACTCTGAAGCTAATAAGATGATGATGGTCTACCAGTTCACTGAACTGCCAGTCAGGCAATTTATATGAACGACTTACTAATTCATTTGGACAATTAACTAATTCCTTCGAACGATTAATTTGTTCAAACATTAACTAATTCAGTTCGAACGATTTATTAATTCGTTCGATTAACTACTTAGTTCAAATGATTTACTAATTCATTTACTAATTCATTCATTCTAATTCATTCAAACAACTTAATTCCCCCCCCCCCNCCCCCCCCCCCAAGCTCTCCCAGCTCTATACATTTCATAAGTTATAGGCTAAAATTTAAAAGTGCATATTACCGTGCCACCATCAGACTGATCAGCATAATTTTACTTCCAAAATTTAATCACTTCTTCCTCTCGGTATTATCTGTCTGCCGCCCCCAATCCATCCGTAACTTTTTTGAGATAACCTGCTAACAAACAAACACTGGTGATCACATAACATTCTTAGCGGAGGTAATTAGAATTCACATGTTCAGTGTTAAACTTGATGTATTTCAGTAGTTAAAATACACATCCTGCTGCTCCCTATTGGTCAGATATAGATTTCCTTTAGTGATTTTACATTGTTAACCTTGCTGGGTCAAACTCCAGGTCACTCAGGCTGTTGGTCTTCATTAATCACCCAGATTCTGTTTAGATATGGTCAGCTGGTGCTGTGCTGTGAATACTGAGGATGTGAGGAACTCTACGCCCTTACATCCTCCAGCTGGTTGGGGCTTCTGCATCTCTGATGGTAGTGGAGTTTCGCTAACATGGCAATCAAATGCAGATTGATGAAAATGCCCAGAGCAGCTGGTTAGGCAATGATGTCTTCATTATTTCAGCCTTCCATTTACTCACTCTTGCCTATTCTCCCTCCCTCCCTTGCACACTTCCTGCCCTCTCCACCAGCCAACCATCTCTGGAATGGTTATTAAGAGCTATATTTAGAGGAGGAGGAAACCTCGTTTCTCTCTCTCTCTCTCTCTCTCTCTCTCTCTCTCTCTCTCTGCTCGTGGGTTTCTAAGAGTTTTTGGATGTAAGACTACAGCTACAAAATGAAAGGTGTTTATATTACATGCTTTCGGCCCTGCCAACAGGCACGTCTGCTTGCATAGACTTTACTTTCACCTTAATTATCCAGAGTAGCAGTGAAGAGATGAGATTCACAAAGGAAAGAGTGAAGGACAGCATTACAAAAGTGAAGAAATAGAAGAAAACAGGAAATGTACAGGACAAATACAGAAAACTAAGGCATCAATCCCCATATGGATCTAATGCTTGTGAGTGGGACTAATCTTAGTGTAATTTAAAGGTGGGAAATTCCAGTTAAAAACACAAAACCTGATCAGTTCCTAATAAAATTGTTATGCTGGAATGTGAGAATGAAATATGATAGGAAACTACTATAGAAATAGGTTGCTACTCCTGATTTCAAATACATCTGGTCCTATTACAGGACATTTTCCCACTACATTCACACACTTATAGCACACACACACAGAATTCTTCCATGTCACTCCTCAACTTCTCAACTCAAATGGAAGACTCAATCAAAAGGAAACTTTAAACAAGCTAAAAAAAAAAAGTNAAAAAAAAAAAAAAGATTTATGTTGGTTTCAACCAACTTTGTTTCTCAAATCCACTTTCGCTCCACTGAAGGTTCTCGAGGTCAAGTGGAGAGCAGGGCACGGTCTTTAGTTGTGTCCCATTCTCCGATGGAGTGTCTGGCTTGGTCAGTAAAAGGCAGAAAAGCAGTGGGTGGTCCACAAAGCAAAGGGATGGTGGAGAGAGAGAGGGAGAGAGAGAGAGGAAAGGAGGAGCAGACAGAAGAGGAGGAGTCACGAGGGGATTGGCATAATAGCAGAACTCTTTCCACAATAAAATACTGATCCTAAACCCTGAGGATTTTTGCATGTTTGTGGCTTTTGAGGAAAAGACCTTGATGCCTCCTCTTCCTCCACCTTCTCCTGCACGTTCCATCACTGAGACTTCTCATCTGAGTCAGAGGGGGTGTATTCGCGGGGCAGCGACATGCTCTTGTGGCGATCCCACAGCTTGTGGAGCTCGGTCGCCTCGTTCTCGCTGCTGCTGGTGCCACTGTCCCGGAAGCTGGCCAGAGGGGGGCGCACCTTCACACCTTTCACTGTCACTGAGCCCTCGATGGCCTTCCGAAGCTGGACGGAGAAAGACCAGAAAGTTAGGAAGTGCTGTGAGAAGGTTTTTAAAGGACTACAAAAGGGAATATTGGCACAAAAGGTCAAAGTAGGTATCTATTCAGGTGACTTCCTGATCAATGCAGATGTTGATATGTAAACTAACCAAGGCCCAAGGTCCTAGCCTTCAATTTCTAATGCCACTAGAACATATATTCTGTTATTTCTTTGCCCTACAACTCCTGGCTAAAAGCACTTTGGCTATTTCACCGTCTTTGACGTTCTTCATGAGTCATAGTCAATACAATCACAGGGCAGTTTGTTTTCAGGAACTTACTGCAGTTTCAAAGTTACTGCAAAAGTAAACATCAGATTTGATCCATGTCAGCACAGACAACAGTTCTTTCTGAGTGAAGCAAAAAGTTTGGGAAAATGTCTGATGATTCACCGCTTCTCAGAATTCTTTCTGTTAAATTATTTTATTTTCAATGTATTTTATAAGACCTAACAACAAAAACCAAATGTATGCAGATGTGATCCTACGCATGCAGTAATTTCTGTATTTATCTTGTTAATTGAAACCAATCAAATCTCTTTTGTATAACTCAGAAAAAAGTTTGGACAAATGAACAAAATGGCCACCATGATGACCTGAATGGTGGTTACCATGGCTACGGATAAGCATAGAGACTGCGGTGGTGATGTGAATGCAACACTACTGGGACCACTATGGGAATAGAATCTCTTTGCAAATGCCTCATTAACGACTGATACATGCAACCATTATTTTTTTTTTCCTATTTTTATTTCTCTTCTTTTCTTTTGCCTGAATAAAGCCACTAATGAGCAACACATATGACTCATAAGCGTACAAGCCAAAACATGAGCAACTTTTTTTTTCCCAAAACCCAGTACTTGTTCCTTTGATATGGTTCATGCTGAGGTGCAAACCTCCTTCGATGCTAAAGATGCAGAGAACGAGCTCAGAGGACCAGAAAACCGATGAATTAGAAGACAACAATCTCTGGCCACATTTAAGTGACCAGTTTTGCTTTATAAAGAAAAAAGCACACAGCTACATCATGCAGTGCAAACTTTGCTTGCTGTAAAACGTGGAGTTAGCGGCTTATCAGAACTCAGCATCAAACCTGCATGTGGAGCTAAGTTAGCTAACTTTATCCTGTTAATTATTCATACTAGTTGCTAGCTTTACTGACATCTATGTCCAAAATAATGTTCTTTCATGTGTTTCTGGGTTGCAGTTTTGCTAGCAACTGAAAAATGCACATGTTAATGTTGATTAAGGCTAGCTACTAAACTAAATGACCTTAGCCACATCTGCCTACCATACAAATGAACTTTATGTTCTTATCTTTCATTAAAATTGTTTAAAATGTACTGTATTTTTGCATTGTTTTGGTAATGTATAAAATGTAACTCAATACTTTTTATTCAGAATACATTTGAAATAAAATACTTTTTACTTTAATCTAAGTAAATTTTTACTTTTACTCGTGTAAAATTTCACCAAAATAACAGTACTTTTATTTGAGTAAAATATTTTATTACTCTTTCCAACCCTAAAATCTTCTTAACGAGTCTTTTTAATCCTGTCTGTACTCGGTCTCTCTAAGTACAACACTGTATTAAGGCCATATAAGATGAAAAAACAAGGGGGGAGGGGGCATTATTTTGAGTTTTTAAACTTGCATTTAAAAAGCTGTATGCTTATGATAATTCGATGATTTTTTGCTAAAAGCACATGCACTTCTTTATTGCTAAATCCGATGGAAAAGTATAATTTAATAACATCACGTACTGCAGGCATAGTCAAAAGTCACTGGCAATTTTGGGACTGGCAAATTAGTCACAAGTCACTGGCAAATTTAAAAACTCCCAAATTTGCTACTTTAAAGTGGCAAATTTATGAGTTTAAAAACTCCCAAATTTGTGAGTTTAAAGTGCAAATTTACGAGTTTAAAAACTCAAAATTTGCGAGTTTAAAAAGTGGCAAATTTCTGAGTTTAAAAAGTGGCAAATTTGTGAGTTTTTAAACTCAGAAAAATAATAAGGGAGAATCAGAACCGCCTTACATTATGACTATGCCTGCAGTACACGACCTTATTAACTTATACTCTTCCATTGGATTTAGCAATAAAGAAATACTTCTGGTTTTAGCGCAAAATCATTGAATTATCATAAGCATACGGACTTTTAAAATTTGCAAATTTGTGTGTTTAAAAACTCAAAATAGCGCCCCCCTCATTTTTTTTTTTTCCGTCTTATATGGCCCTAATATGCCGCCATACGTCATAGCATATTATTGATTTGATTTTATTTTGGTGTCATTTGGCCGATAGGGTGAAGGATCTGGGTGCTGTTCCCGGCAGCCCTGAATATATTACGCCGTAGGGTGGAAATAATGCATTGAAATCACAGTGGGGCTGTGATATTGCAGGATGCTACAAGGCTGACAGACGCTGGCTGGGTTTATCTGCCATGCCTGGACTTTTGTCTGTCGGTGGAGAACAGAACAAAAAAAAACCAAAAAAAAAAAAAACCANAAAAAAAAAAAAAACCTAAATGTCAGGGACAGGCAACACTGCACTTAGCAACAATCCTCTCACCACTTCCTGGGCAATTCACAAAGAATGAGGGGTTTTTAGTTGTTTGAAAGGCACAGGGGATAGAGGGAGGGTGGGGAGGAGAGAGAGAGAATAGAGAGAANTTTAGTTGTTTGAAAGGCACAGGGGATAGAGGGAGGGTGGGGAGGAGAGAGAGAGAATAGAGAGAAAGACAATAGAGACAACAATAATAAGCAGCTCTTTGAGTGTCGCACCACATAATAGGCAGAGGGAGGTGGAGTCATTATTGTTGACTGAAATGTCTGTGTGTGTGTGTGTGTGCACGTGATGACGACATGAGGTTACAGCTATGAAAGCAGAGAACATGCCAGCTGTGTAGACAATGACAATCACGACTTTTCACACAAGTCTAAGAACCCGGCACAGAGTCTCTTCTTTGTGAGTTCAGGTTTAAGAGGTACGAAATAATTAAAAACACCTGAAACATTTCTGAATGTCATAATGACAGAGATGATGAGAGGGAAATACACACTGGATCCCTTTACAGCAAAGAGAAGCAGGTTTTTATCATTTTTGGCGATGTGTGCTGAGCACTTTTCACACAGATTGAATAGTTTTGTTTTCAAGCAATCTTCTTAACACCTCAAATATGACCAAATATTACCTGCAAAAATGCTATTTGTTGTTTAACAAATGACATAATGTTGCTATTAACAGACATAATGCACATATTATGCTACATTTACTTCACCAGGTGAGTTTGGCTCACATGAGGCACATATTGGACATGTGTTGTATATGTGAAAACAGTAAAAAAAAAAAAAAAAAAAAAACACCTGGAATTGGGTCGTCTCAGATCCATTTCGGGCCAAAAATCTGATATATATTGGATGTTGGCCGATGAGACTGCCATGGTAAAAACACACAGATTGGAATTTCCTTGCTATTCCGGCTCAAACATCATAAAATGTGAAAGTTTTCTGTTTTGTTGACTGTCAGCGATCATTGCTGCACGGCCAAAGCTGCCAAAAGTGGAGGGTTTCGTGGGTGAGGTCATGCCCTGTGGTTCCCCAAACTGCTCCCTCCCATGTTCTCGTGGCCAGCTCATGGTGCTCGGTGCTGGCCAGCTTGCTGGGGCCCATGGGGGTCATGGAGGCCCTCATCAGGGCCTCATCAGGCCCTCGATGGGTACGGTAGGTGTTGGCTTACAGTGGGTGGTCTACCAATTACCATCCACCGAGAATTTCTTCCACTATACTCCCCCACTAATAATGTGACTTCCTGTATACCTCCCCTCGTTCATTTTTTCTTTTCATTTAATCAGTTATTTAGTTTAGTCCTATCTATTTTCTCCCCCTTTCTCTCTTCACTTCCCCCCCTTTTTCTCTCGTACTATATTGTTGCTTTTTATTCCCATTCTCTGTTGCTTCTCCTTTCTTTCAAGGTATTTCAACCCTTACACCTTTTGTTACACACTGATATCTCTATACTCCTTTGCATGCATGCGCAGCACACATACACACAAACACAAGCACACACACACACACGCACACCTACCTTCAACAGTAGACTACAGCATGCGCCACCCATCCAACATACTGTATATACACCACGATAACATTTATATTTATAATGATTAAGTCATTCATGTTTTTGCATCAAAGCCTTTTTCTTTGTTTTTTTCATGTCACTTCTTTTTCTTGTTCTCTCTCTCTCTCTCTCTCTCTCTCTCTCTCTCTCTCTCTCTCCCCTTCTTCTCTCTTAACATCACATCTGACCCCCATTATAATGTGTGGGATTTATCTTATGTAATTATTGATCATCACCTTGTAATTACTGTCTGTTCACTCACTTGTGGTGTTAAAAAAAAGCTGCCAAAAGTCCATTAATCCTTCTCCATCTTAAAATATAAAAAAGCAAAAAAAAAAAAAANAAAAAAAAAAAAAGAAAAAAAAAGCAATAGCTTGTATAATTATTATTATCTCCTTCCGTCTTGGAAAGTAAACCATTATTTGTGCATGCTGATTGTTTCAGGTCTAAATATCTAAATGCTGGTATCAGATATGGACCGCTAGACTCAGAATTAAGATTTGGTTGAAATGTATATTGTAGCTAATAACACAATGAAACATTTTAGCACATACGTTTAGCCCCCCCCCCTCAAAATTCCCAAACAGTAAGACTCACCTCTTTGAGGGAGACAACCCCGATGAGGCGTCCGATGCTGGTGACGTAGGCATGGTCGAGGCCCAGCAGAGAGAAGATGGTGTGAGTCTGGAGGGAAACAGCAGATGGATGAAAACACTGGAAGCACAATAAAAAAAACATCAGCAGTGTTGTCACAGTTTTGTGTTAACGTAGGGGAAAAAAAACCTCCTTTAAGTGAAATCGAGACAATTCGGTTGACTCCAATTACCCAACTCTCTCATCTTAATTCACAAAGGATTCATTCAACTAGCCAATCATTCAGCTAAATGAAATAAAATCACTGTGGCAAATGCAGCACTGGGAGCTCTTGTGGATGTTGTGTTCGTGTTTAGCGAAGACGTCCTCAGTGTTCAGGAATTTAAAGGAGAAAAAAACAGCATAAACGATGTACCTGCTTACGTTGCAGACAATGAGAAACAGCCTATCCTTCTCTGACTAAAGCAATAAACAGACAGAACTTTTACCATGGCTACGAGCTAGCATATCTTAAACAAAAATTTATAATCAGAGGCTCTACAACATGCAGAACACACACAGTTTATAAGGATTAACAGCCAGTTAGACACCAGTACATCAGGTGTGCACTTACCGCGATTTATTTATTTTATTTTTATTTTTTTTAATGAATCCTGCCCATTACATGTAAAATAAATGTGTTATGAACTTTATCAGTCTCAAAATAACTGCTGAAATTTTTATATACATCATGTTCTTTGTGGAGCCTTTACGGAATCCTTCTCCAGTCAGCTTATGGCTATTAAGAAAGGATTTTCAAAAAAAAAAAAAAAAAAAANAAAAAAAAAAAAAAAAAAAGAAAAAAGAAAAAAATGGATTTTCATGTACTGCTTGTGCAAACACGAATCCGGCTCTTTTGATATGATCCGTTGTGTTGCTACGTTTGTCTTATTCGACAGAGGAATTTGTTTGCCTTTATAAAAAAAAACCCATACAAATCAGCGAGTATAAAACTAATTCCTACACAGTCCAAAGAACGAAAACTACAGTGCTGAGGTGTTCTGTAAATGCTGAGGTGGTCACTCAATAGTATCATCATCATCATCATCATCATCGTCCTTACGCTGTAAGACAGGAGTTAAGTGTGTCCTTACCTTACCCCTGTGTTGTACTGAGAAATGCTGGCTTTGTCTGTTTATATGAAGCCGTTTGGCTCTATTTATACTCTCCACTTATTAGTTTTTGCTGATACAATGACTCACCTCCCCATGGGGATCATTAAAGTTTCATTCAATCTTAACCAGAGTTGCAGTGAAAGAGTGTGGCTGCAGGCAGCAAACAGCAAAAAGAGTAAGAGGTCAAAATCGTACGTGGCAGATCAGAGAGGCTGTGGGACTGATGTCAATTGGATTTCCTGTTTTTCAGCCCTTTTAGTATTTAATGAGTATCTGATCAGCCACAGTAGACATTTGGGGTGTTTGAAACTTGATCCCAAAGTGTCAAACAAAAGGAAACTGCCAAGATAAATGCTGTTACCTGTCTTTAGACCAGGACCAGCTATAACATAACAATGACAAAGAGGTTCCTCACTGGATCTCTAAAGATTTATCCTTTTCTTGTGCGTGAGGGTGCGAGGAGGCTCCGTGACGATGTAAATCAAAAAATAAATAAATAAATAAAAAGTCTGCATGCACAGACCTCTCTATGGGCCTCCATGTGTCTTTAATGATTTGTGATGGCGCCGACTTCTACATATGCTTCTACCATGGCGTTGATGAGCGGCTGTGTGAGCAGATCCGTCTCTACCTGCATTTGTATAATTAGCCCAAACACTAGGAAGACAGGAAAGTGTGTGCAGGCGTAAGTGGAAGTATCTACAAGACTGACTTGTAAAGGCACAGCAGGCGGCAATGTGTGTGTGTGTGTGTGTTCCCCCCTATTGTTTCCCTCCTGACCAGGCTCTCTGGCTACATTAAACACTTGCATGTCCTGCACATGTGGACAGCGTCCTCCAAAATGTAATATAAACAGAAGTACGCTGGCGGATAGGGAATACCCATTGTGCCAAAATTAAAAATAAATAAATAAATGGATAAATAAATAAGTATGGAAACATAAAGAGGAATAAATAAAATAATAATATGACGACAAATTAAAAAATACATGAAAGAATAATTCTGAGCATTTTTATTTATTTTCACATTTATTTGTTCATTTATTTTTGTATATATTTATTTATTAATTTATATCTGTATATATATATAGATATATATACTGTATATATCTATATTTTTCTCATTTAAATTTCTGTATTTATTTCCTTAAATTTTAAAAAAATATAGTACTTTTTTATTTTTTATATAATTTCATTTATTTATTTTTATATTTATTATTTTATTTATTTCCATATTCTGTCCATATTTATTCTTCTATATATATATTTTTTGTCTATATTTTCCTTGTGGGCCAAGCTGTCAATCACCTGGCTGTGGGCAGGCCTTTTATTTATTCATCTTTATATTTCCACATTTATTTATTTATACTTTTATTTATTTATTCTTTTATTTATTCCTTTTTGTATTTCCACATTTATTTATTTATAATTTTATTTATTTATTTTAAATTTTGGCACAATGGGTAGACAGAGTCTGCGTCCATACAGGTTGAAGTATAAATGTGACTTAAGGCATCAGCTCACCTACAATTCTATTTAAACTCCAGTTCATTCATTGTGTTTACATGCATGTTTAAACTTACATTCTAATCTGATTAAGTCAGTTAAAATGATCTTTTTTAAAAACACCATAATCAGTTTGAAATCAGCATAAATTGATGGCGTACTCTGAGCAGCAGAACAACAATATGTGATTTTAAATCGGTTTACTAAAGCTTGTAAACGTTCCATTTCAGCGTTATAATTCTGTATTTTCTGTTTTCCTGGTACTTCCTGTTGTAAGCTGATTAAGTAACAAGTTTTACAGTCTGCAAACGAAAGAATCCTAATTTTGTCCATGTAAACTGCTTCCTCTGCATTTCCTGCTTCATTGCATACTTTTAGTATAGTTCATATGTACTGATGCTCGATCAATTCTTTGATTGCATTGCAGACACAAGCAAAAACAGCAACACTGGCAGCATCTACACAGCATTTTCCACTGTGTGCCTCCAGGTCAGATTCAGTCTTTGTCCTTCTCATTAAAGACAAAGTCAAAACCTTTAAAAGCAAACTGCAGGGATTGTGGGAAACTTGGTTTTAATTTGGTGAAACTCAAGTCAACACCCGAAACAGGCTGGTAATCATTTCCAGCCTGGTCTCATGTTTATCATACATATCAGACATGTGACTAAGTTATTCTTTTGCAAGTCTCAAGTCTTACCACTCAAGTCCTAAGTTGTGTCCCAAATCAAACCAGGCAGGCCACAAGTCAATAGTGACAAATCCAAGTAAAGTAATATGTTCTAAACAAGGCATAATGTATAAAATTTAATGCCAGAGTAATAATTACTTTCCAGATAAACTATTAAATTTTATGAAAATACACCAATATGACTATAAAAATGTAACATATTTTTGAAAGTGTGATGTATAATTTTTGGTTAGAAGTATCGTGTTAAAGTGACATGATGTCACAAGTCAATGGTGTCAAAGTCGAGTCTCAAGTCAGCAAATTTGCAACAAGTCAAGTCAAGTATAAGTCATGTGCCTTGAGTCCACATCACTGTTAAATATACTGAAGCATCTTGTCTGATACACACACAGTGGGGTCCAAAAGTCTGAGACCACATTGAAAATTGGCGATGTTTTCCATGTAAATCTGGAAATCATCACAAGAAGCTCTTTGGAACCTTGTCAGATCATGCTGGGATAACTTGGCTCATCAGGTTTTCACAAACTTGTGGAGTCCATGCCAGCTGGAGTGATGCTGCCATTCAAGGACCATACCAGCCATTTTGCATGTTTGAGCATAATATATTCAATTTTCATACATGTTATGTTACTGACAATCATTTTCCAAAGGATAAAACCGTATTTCAGCTTTTCTGATATTTTGCAAAATCTCTTAAACTTTCAAAATCAAATATTCAAGTGATACACTCACCTTAAAAATCCATGTTTTGCCTGCTAATAGTTACACAGCCTTATGAAGTCATGGTTGTTTAAATTTTTCCATAAATGCAGGTCTTCTTTTGGGACTATATTCCCCGATGGAGACATTCCACACTTTTTATTGTGCTTAAACACTAAAATTACATAACTTCTAAAAAAAAAAAAAAAAAAAAAAAACCTGAATACACATCTTGTTGGTGATGATGGATTACCTATCCAAAGAACTTTTCAAGTATCAACAAGTTGATTTTAATAGCGTACAGAATGAACTGAAACCAATAGCAGTCTGGAAGGTAGGAAAAACATTTTTAATTCACTGTTCCAGTAGTATGCTTTGGGAAATGATTGTCATTAACATTACGTGTATGAAAATTGAATAGATTAGACTCAAGCATGCAAAGTGGTGGTATGGTCCATTAAAGCAAAAGGGGGCATTCCAAATATTAAAATATTCTGAAATTAATCTACATTTTTCAAAGATTCGACTTTTCACTCATATTGTTAAGATGATATCATTTGTAATGAAAATCTTGTATTAAATTCAAAAAAGAATGCAAAATAGAAGCCATTTTCACAGCGGTCTCAGACTTTTGGACCCCACTGTATATATTTAAATTGTACACACTACATCTTAATCACATTTATTTTGTAAATCCCTTTTGCTTGTCTGGCTGCATGAAGAGCTTCATTAAACTTGCTTAGACTCCTGTTAAAACACCACCTCAAATGAACTGATTTCTCTCAGCAGCTCCAGGCCAAAACCCAAACCGCAGCAACGACAGAAGCACACTGTCATGTAAATATTCCAATAAATTGATTTTTTTTTTTTTCTTGCAACGAAGGGGCTGCAGAAAAACACATCACATCGACGTTGCTAAACGGCACGGGATAACCATGAGCCAGATCCGGAGAACGAGGTGAGATGTAGAGAAAGAGAGAGAGACTTTGTTACACACTCAAACACGCCTCCATACGAAACCGACAGCAGCCGGTGTTTAATATGCTGAAGGAGATTGTGCGCGGTATTGGGTTTTGGCAGTGTGTGGCTGAGGGAGGGAAGCGAGATGAATTGGTGCAGGATCCCTCTCTTAAATGTTTAAAGAGTATTCACACAGAGCTGAGAGAGAGAGAGAGAGAGAGAGAGAGAGGAGGTGGCATTATGAATGGAGCACGTTAGGCTCTGCTACCGCCACTGGCAAGATAGAAAGTGAGTGTGTGTGTGTGTGTGTGTGTGTGTGTGTGTGTGTGTGTGTGTGTGGAGATTGTGCTGCAGTAAGAAAACTAAATCAACAGAAGCTTTAAAGGTGAAGCTCCATTTCTATGCTCCACTCTTTCTCTTTCTCCTTCAATAGGGCTGTATGTGTGTGTGTGTGTGTGTGTGTGTGTGTGTGTGCGTGTGCGTGCGTGTGCACTCCATCTATCAATACAAACTACATGTGCACCAGTAGTATCTGTAATAGTAATGTGCTGATGTGCAAAAGCTAAAAATGCAGACAATGCTATTGTGTTTTACTGTCTGTTAAAGGGAAATTCCACCAATTTTACAGATTAAATCCTCTTTTTTTGTACTTGTGTGCTTACATGTGCTAGAGGAGCAGAACTCTGTTTGAGGAGAGGTTATGCAAGGAGATCCATCATTACCACACCTTTACTAATCATCATCTGAAGGCAGCAAATCTTAACATAATGTGAAGCAGGTTGTCTTCAGCTCAAATTCAGCTTCTGCTACTGTCATTTTCCTGATATATGGCCCAAATTATGCCTATGACTAGGAAATTATCCCAATTTCATCTTTGTTTCATGTTAGTTAATTATCCCAGCCCATTAACCTTCTTCCTGTTTTGATTTTCTTTCTCCCATTCCCAGATATTAGTGACAAATGAGCAGAGCGAGTGTTCTCACATGACTTTTGATGTTATATTTGAGTTTGAATGGATTTGTTTTCAGTATGAAACTGAACCAAACCAAACAGTAAATATACCGTAAATTCTCTATGAAAAGCCGGTATTCAAGAAATAGCTGATATCTAATAATACCCGGGTGGTGGAGTCAGCAGGACAAAATAAAATCTAGCCTCATATAAAGGCCAGGTTTGGTGTTTGTCTTTTACTGCCCAGGAAACTATTAACGTAGTCTGCTGCTGCCACCAGATGACAGCAGCTACGTTTGGATACCAAACTGCTTAAAATCCTCTCCAACCGTCGTCCCTCCAGCCAGAAGGCATGACCGGGCTCAATGTGAAGCAAAGTTGTAAACGTGGAGCCCGCTGTCATCACCAACTGGAAAAAGTGGGTGAAAATGAACCTTTCTAAAAGCTGCCTGGAGGAGCGTTCATACTGAGATCTTCTCTCTTGTGGTGGTATATTTTTATGCAGTTATGAGTTTGTCCATAAGCAAAATGAAAGAAATAAAGCCTGTCTCCAACATTGGCCGGGTTCTCTCCACAGTTGAGGTAAATAAAGGCCCCGGCCACTAATAGAGGAGTTACTGTAGTCCCTGATTCTGACCAGAGCAAACAGACCACACGTGTGTAAAACGCTCTTATTCTGCTCAGCACAGCAAACGGAGGTTTTCTTGTTGTTGCAAATAGGTCAGCATTTTGATTTGATCCATGCTAATCTGTGGCAGTCTAAAAATGTGAGACCAATTATATCTGTACTCCAACTGTAGAGAGAGAGTTTTGAAAAACGTCTCTATTTCCAGACCTTATGCAGCGATGTACGCTCCACCAGCTGAAATGGGGCAGGGTCAATCTTGCAGTTGTTGAAGTTGACCTGCTCATCAAGTTGGTTTTCCTCCCACTCTGTAATCTGTTAAAAAAAAGAGGAGGAGAAGAAGGAGGAGGAAGAGGAGGAGGAGGAGGAGGAAGAGGGAGGTGAGTGAATGATGGGTAAATAATGTCATTGCAGATTTAGGAACAAAACATGGAAGAAATGAAGCAGAACGCTTGCTACCTTTACAGTAACATACATCTAGTCCTGACACTGATGATTTCCGATGATTACAGCCGAGCTGTAGTGTCCTTACATTCATTTTTTCAAATCTGATAGTAAAGCGTATTGTGACAGGACACTGATAATAATTTAAGCTTGGTATCAATCACTAATCAGCTAGCAGAGTTCAGCTACCAGTTTCTGGCAACTTATTCCTCTCTGAGAGACAATCAATGGAGCGGACGCCGCACAAATGAGTCTATAAATCATTCGAGAGCGACAACGATGGATGAAGCAGAGGTAAGCGGTGAACAATGAAGGGAGAGGTAGAGAAAAGCAACGACACGGTAGACATGAGAGCTGAAGGATGAGTGATCCAAAGAGAAAAAGAGGAGACAGGGTTGAGAAAGTGTGAGGAATGTGTGGTTAGCAGAGAGGAAATGAGAGGTGATGTTGATGGATGAATTATGAATGATGTCATACCTAAAAATACAAGACTCGGGGGGGTAAAATCGAAACTTGAAAAGCCTAGTTTGTCAGCACGCGATGTCACCGAGCGCGAGCCGATCCAGACAAATGTAGGTTACTGAAGACGGATACGCATCCTAAAAATCCATCACATTTGGACGGATGCTGCTGATAGCTTTAAATGCCAGCAGTTGAAACTCAGAAAAAAACATTCAAGGATTCCGCCTTCGCCTCAAAAGTTTGATTTTGAGGTTCTCAAAGTTTCTCCAACCAAAACCTCAAAGACATTTCAGATCTTGAACCTGTTCCCTCATGAGACTCGACTACTTTCTGGTCAGAGCAAGTAATTCATCTGCGACAGAGGGCAAGTTTTAACTCTTTTTGATAAGCTGATAACAAGCTGTTCTGATGCTGCGTTCATCGTACCTTGGAACTTACGACCTCCGCCTTTGAGCTAAACAAAATGGCAGACAACATAGATGAAAACTTTTGTTTTTTTTCTCTGTTGGACGAAAAGACATTTATGAGTTATTTACCTTTTCAAAACAGCTGCTGCGTTGTTTAACCTGTTACTGCGTCTGTATGCTGATTGGTTGAAAGAAAATGCTTCTAAACGCTCATTTATAAATAGAGAAATTAATGTTTACTAGTACAGTGCCCGTTCAAAACGTGCTTGTTTGGAACCGGCCAGACTTTATGGTATGTTATAATTTTGTTCTGCATATCCTCGTGAGCTAGCTTTGTTTGCTGTACGGGGTCGGGTTGAGACTGTGGTACTGGACCGGAGCATATGCTGCCACGGAGTATATCCTGCCGCATGGACTACTTGTTATCGGCATGGCTCAATTCACCACTCATCCAAACAACTTCACAGACGACCTTCACATCCTTGGGTCCTGAACAATAAACCTACCAAATATCAACTTCATACAGTGCCAGGTTCCAGAGATGTTGGTGCCACAGACAGACAGAGATTTCTGTCTTTACAGTTAGATGTTGCGATCAGCCATATTGAAATGATGTCAACACTGAACTAGAGGTTGAGGAACCTTGCCCGACTTTCCGAGTAGGAATTTAAGTTGAGGAGGCATTTTTCTTTGACCTTTCCAAGTCAGAGGTTGGAAATTCCAAACGCAGCACGACAGCTTTGCCAGTGCCTTCTTATCGGTGGTACCTGCTGTGTGATTGGCTGTCAGTCTTACCTCTCTGAGGGTCATGTCGTCCTCCACATCGCCATCATCCTGTAGAGATGAAGGGAGAATTAGTGCAAAACAGATACTCTACGTGATACGCGTTCAACAGTTAACACGAGGAAACACAGTGAGTACAGCATAAAAACACACCGGCAATGGCGTGCCATAAAGTATCACAGCAAACGTGTTATGATGCGTCTCTACCAGGAAACGGACAGAGATGAGTGACTAAAGATGTGACTACAGGACATTATGTGAGTATGCAGATGTGATGTGTGAGATGTCAGAGTGGATGGTCATTATTGTGATGGATCTGTGGCGCTCTCAGAGCTTTTTAGCTCACAACTGACAGTCCCGTGCTTCAGCCTGTGCTTGACAGCTGGAGTTAAACTAGCAACTCTTCAATGCTTTGAAGAAAAGCCTGGGGAATATTATAGAGGGCTGGGTAAGTGTGATATGTGTGTGTGTGGGTGTGAAAGATAAATATCACTGCAGGGTGTGTATGCAGGTTTGTGTACATGTGTGTGATGGGCTGTGAAATACGATTTCAAAGCATTTTTAGTCATGCTCAAGTGCAGGTGTTTACTTACTTTGGACCGAATGGAGAGACAGAGAGAAAGAGAGAGAGCCCTGAGCTCATTTATCCTTATCACTGTGGCTGCTGACCTGTCGGTAACCCTAGCAACTGTTGCCGTGGTGTAGCATTATGCAAGCAGAGGCCAGACGTGCCTGGAGTTGATGAGACATGACAATCTAACACAAATAAATATGCTCCTACAGCACTTTATATCTCTACTGCCTGATCACACCACACAAGGGCACTCTGACTGAGACTATGTCATGCTGCCATTAGGGTATGACGTGTGTGTGTGCATGTGTATTTGCATATTGTTATAGCAGAAGATGTTGCAAAGGAAAGAAATGTAGGATTGTGCATGCAAGAAACATGCTTTTATAAAGACTAGCTGGTCAATTAGAGTGAGGCGGGGGGGGGGGGNGGAGAGAGAGAGAGAGAGAAAGAGAGAGAGAGAGAGAAGACCTGAGAGCCAGTGAGATTCAAGACTGCTGACAACAGGCAGATGAAGCTGTATTGCTTGCTTTGCTGTTTCTGTAACCACATAAAGATTAGCTCTTTCTTTCCTCCTTCTCCTCCTCCGACAGCAATCTATCTTTCCTTCCATCCACTGAACCGATCACTTAAAGGCAATGACCCAAGACTAGTTCAGAGGGAATGCGGCCACGTACACACACACACCATCCAACTTAAAGACAACCAAATTATGATCAAAATGAAACACACTCCTCTGGATAACCACGTCATCAGTTTTTTTTTTTTTTTTTTTTNTTTTTTTTTTTTTTTTTTAATGATCGCTGTAATATAAGTTTTAGCTGATTTTATTCATTTAACACAGGCTCTTGTCCAGGATCCTGAACAGCCTACATTACTCTTTGGAGCATTAATTATTTTACCCAGGAACTCCAATATGTTGTTAAAGGAAGCCTAAGCTTATTTCATTCTATAATTTACAGTATAGGGCTCAGAATTCCATTTCTGGTTGAATAAATTAGCTCTTAAAGCTTCTGTCGCTGATGCTTCTCAGATATGATTATTTCTTCGTTGTAGATTATATCAATGGCCGCTCCTTAGATTATTTGTTTGCATTAATTCATTTAAAAGGAACACATGATGCAGATTTCCATGTTCTTGTTTTCATTTAGGGTCCCACTTTTAAAGCCTTTGCAATACTTTCATGTGCACACACACACACACACATTGATCCACTTCTCTTTGCTGCAGAACCACTGTGCACACTGAGAGAAAACTGACCTTTAAAGGAACATACTGGGGATCATGCATGTTTGAGCTAAATTTGTGCTTGCACCATACATTACTGACGACCGTTTCTCAAAATATACTACTTAGCAGTAAATTTTATAATTGTTTTTCCCTACCTTCCAGGCTGCCACTGACTTCAGTTCATTCCAATACGCTGTTAAAATCAAGTTGTAGAGGCTTGAAATACCCTTGAGATAAATATTTCAGCACAGTGAATATAATGTCTGTTAGGTTTTTTGTTGAATTAACTTTAACCAATCCAACACAGAGCTGCACAGAAGACAATGTATTTCTCCGCCATGAAATATAGTTCCAAGAGAAGATGACTTTTACAAAGAAATTAAAGTGAGCATCTCCTAAGTGTTAGCAGATGAAGCATTGGATTTTAAAGTGGGTGTATCACCTGAGCATTTGATTTTGAAAGATTAGGGGATTTAAAAAAAATAATTGGAAAAATAACTGGAAAACTAAAATACAGTTTTCTGTTTTGGAAATTGTCAGTAACATAACATATATGGCTCAAATATGCACAATTGCTGGTATGGTCCTTTAAGGGGAGTTCAGGTTGGGGGGGGGANTGGGGGCAAGCACATAAAGGTGGAAAACCATGATCTAGATTTCCTGTGATGGTTGAATGCATGTATGTTATAGAGCTGTTGCTGCTCTTTAGGCTAACGTGCAACAAGACCTTAGCCATGTTTGTCAAGAGTCAACAGAGAATGAGTGTTTATATGAACATAACACATAAACAGACAAACTGCAAAAGAGAATATCAGTGAGAAAATGTTATTTGTTGAGGCTCTGATACGCTGCTGGATGCTCCTGATGCTGTAGTCAGGATCATTATCGTTAGCGTCCTCCTCTACCTCCTTTGGATAAACATTTCAATATGTACAGGAAAGACATTAACTGCCTGATTTGGCTCTCAGTCTGCTGTTTCTTCACCTGCTGCCTGTGCTACATGCTAAATGGTGATACAGGGAACAGCCATTACTGTATAATAAGTATTACCTGAGTGCAGACAATTAACTGTTGGTTCTCTTTGCTTATTGCTTTAAATGAGCATTATATCTCTGTATGTTATTAGCCTGGAGAAACTAATGCAATGAGGTAACATCATTAAATGTTTTTGCTCTGAGTACAATGACCGATGATGTCAGTGGTTTTGAGGAACAACTGTGGATCCGATGTACAAGATTAGTTAAGGCGTGACTTTTGTTTGGAAAATCAGCAGATCCCTTGCTTCGACTTAACACAGCCAACATTAGCCACAGCAGCTCTGGCTAATGTAGCAAAGTACGAGGATTTTCCCAAAGTCTTTAAGTGGTTAAACTCATCTAGATTCCGTATTTCATCTGACTCATTCATAGGTTCACTTTAAGAGCGTTTCATTGATCCTCCTCTGAAACCTGAAACAAATTCTGAGTTCTTCACCATGAAAGCATCCATTATCAGGCAAACAAATCAGTTGATCCTCAAAACTAATTACAGTCAGTGCCATCTTCCAGCTCCTAAATACCTCTTCTGTCTGACGTTATCTGAAGTTATTCCGAAAATGAACCCTTTAATCTGTCCCCTGGACATTCTTCCTAACTGGCACCCGAGGAGTTTGTCTACATTGTACTAATAATAACCTGCATCTGGTCCTGCTCCTTTGTCTCTAAGTCATCATTCGTCTTTTCTGTCTGAAAAAGCTAAAATTTGATGCCCATGAGTTTAATAATTGCCTTTTCTATTTGAAAATACACATCTTTTTCTTGCGACGATGTGGTCGATCATCTCTTCTCCTCATCATCGTATTTGCATGTTTGATTCTGCATCCAAACCAGTGGCTACTCCCTCTGCTCCTCCGAGGTTCAGTAAGAAGGATTTCGAATACCTGGATCCACATTCCAGGAATATGTTCCAAACCAATTTCCTTTTGGAAAATCTGATTAGCGTAGGTGTTTGCAGGTCTCACTTATCATTGATTGAAACTAAATTGGGAACCTGAAATAAAATTGGGGATAAAAATTACTCGACTCCAGCCTGATTTTACTCCTGCATTTCATGTTACTGTTGTTTTACAATTTGTACGTTTTCTCTTTTCTGCACTGTTTTACTCCATTTTTGATCTTATGAGACTGGATACATAAAGTTTGTTGATGATGATGATGATGATGATGATGACTGGCAATTACCTATTTGAGAGATTTTCATTTGGGTCTTAGGTAGTTTAGGCATCACATATTAGCTCATTTTTATGCTGTATTATCCACATCTTTATATACTTGTCAGTTTTAGGATGCTGTTGTAACATTCGGCCCTGTCAGATATGCCAATAAAATCCATCAATTAACACGCAAATAAAGAACAACGCTTTGGTTAGTCACAACAGGGACATCCAATTGTTATCTAATACCATGTTTTCTTTCTGTCTTAAAATATCCTGACCTACTGAAGTCTAAACAGCCAAACAAATACTTAGAATTCAGCTTAGGTAGGAAGGAAGGAAAGAAAGAAAGAAAGAAAGAAAGAAAGAAAGAAAGAAAGAAAGACAATCGGAACAAACATATTAAAAAACCCCAAAGAAATATAGAGAAAGAGATGAAAAAAATGGAGCCCACAAGCCATCATAAATAAAGCATGGAGGTATTAGGAAGATGCAAGACGGGAAAAATAATGAGAAAAACACTGAGGAGAGACTGAGAGGCTCAGTGGCATCATTTCTCTAAAACAGACTACTGATGTCATTTACCCAGCATCAATATTTCACAGCCTCGATGGGGGGNGGGGGGGGGGGGTGGACAGATGACAGCGATATAAAAAGGGAAGGAGGGCTTCGGAAAGGTTGAAAAGAGGGATGAAGAGGGCAAAAGAGAAGAGAAGCAAAGAGTGGAATAAGAAAAACATCGGGTGTGCGGCTGAACGGAGGGGAGGGGAGAAGTAATAACTCGACTTCTTTTCGGCTGCAGGGGTNCGGGTGTGCGGCTGAACGGAGGGGAGGGGAGAAGTAATAACTCGACTTCTTTTCGGCTGCAGGGGTGAACCCCACGTCTTGGGGAAATATTTTGATCAATCTGTTTGTCCATAGGGCTTCAACAGACTCAGAGCAACACTAATCATCCATGTGCACTTTACACTCCTGAATGTTAATAATAACTCCCAGTGACAGGGGGGAAACAAGACCCTCAGGCTCGCTCTACATGCACTCACATACACAAGTGCTGCAGTGATTCCTTACTAATTAGCATCGTTGCAAAGCTATACCGACTTACATGCCTGCAGGCCCACTTAACACATCCAAAAAATCCACCGTGCTAATAATCCTCCATCTGTCTCGACGCTGACTGAACAACATGCTGCTCATGGCTGCGCTTTACAAATCACAGCGCCTTATTAATTCACATCTAGCAGAGGCAGCTCTGAAGCCCATGTCTGTTAAAGGGGTGAGGACACATTATGTTTTTTGTTAGTTTCCCCTCATTTTTTACAGTGTAATATAGCAGAAAGTGTGTTGAACATTGTCAAAACTTGTAAAACTTGCCTGTGTAAAGGCATCCAGGAAGACAAACCCGTAGGTCCTAAATGGCCCCTTGGGCTCAAACACGTAAAACCACCGGTATAGTTCTTTAGCGTAATAAATGAAACAAGGTCATTGTCCGGTAACAATGTAGACACAGCATGGTAAATCAATAATGAGGTGTGGCATCCCTCTTTAAAATTTGGAATTTTGGCCTTTATGATTGCATCACTTTATGCAAATTAATGGAATACATCTGAATGAATGCAAAGATGCTTCATTTCATCAAACTTCGCCAAAATCAGACACGGAAACTAAAATAACACATGATGTAATCACTTACACTCTAAATGTGAAAAATCCAATATTATTTTCAATTTTTCTGAAAAACCTCTTTTCATTTCTGCAGCAGAAGCTTAACACATTTCATCATTCGCTTCACATTAATATTCATCCAGTGCAAGACAGTCTCAATGGTCTATTGTCACCACACGACTCAGCAGAAGTACTTTGGCAGTGTGTGTTACATCATGCCTGAGGGTTTACGTTTTAATGCGATAAATGAAACCGGCTGCCTCTGTTACTAATGTTGGACTTTTTTGTTCCTCCGGGCAAAACTGGCTCCGACTGAGTAATTACGCAGGAGGACGTGTGGACTCAATGCACAGAGCTGGACTGAGGAACGATTTGTGGCTCAGATTTAGAAAACACGTGAGCCACATTTTAGTAAACTGGTACTGAATATGGTGCTGGGAGATGCATTGGAGAACCCTGATGTGAGTCATACATGATTTAAGGATACTTTCCCCTCAATATTTCCTTTTAGTGTAGGGAAAAAAAAACAGCGTTGAGACCCGAGGTCGTGTCATCGATCAGCCGTGTACCACATGGGCTGCACAGGAAAATATGAAGAATGATCTCACATAGCTCTGTGATTAAAAACATGTACGAACCTCCATATTTGTCAGTGACACATGAAAAATGCGTTCCCCTTTAGTGCTATAAATCATTAACAGCGCTAATAGAGCCACACTGACAGAATAATCACCCTGATTCATGGAGAAGAACATGGTGTTCTTGTTTTTTTGTTCAGATGATGTGAGAGGCGAAATCTGCATTTCTGTAAATACACGTAACCTTTGCTTTGGGAAGAAAATCGATAAAGGGTCACTGACCAACAGGCAGGAGCTCAGATTATTACATCTGAGTTACTTGGTTGAATCCTGTGTTTTGTCAGCCAGTCAAATCCAAGCAATACTATGCTTCTGGGAATCTCTGGGAAGAAAGACTAATAAAAATCTATTCAAAACTCTTTTTTATTTTTTTGAATTTATTAAAATTTATAAATGAAATTTATTTGAAACTTTATCTGGATCCATCATTCTTGTACCAAAAAAAAAAAAAAAAAAAAAAAAAAAAAGATGTATTTTTTATGAGAAAAAAGTCCTTGATACAAATATTCTTTTTATTTTAAACCTTTTCATTTTATTAGCTAAGGTTTTACATTCATACATGTAAATGGTAAAAAAAATTAAAAAAAAGCATAATATATACCAATTAAAAGGCAAACTGATATTTTATTTTAAAAATTTGAAAGGACTGGAAAATAAGAAAGCTATATGTCTACAATGCCTTGAGAGGTCATTTGTAGTTGCAATGTTTTCTGTCTTTGATGTTCAGTATTATTATTGTATTGTTGTATCACCTGTTTCTCAAATAAAGTTTTGAAAAAAAATCTATGGAAGTGAGAAAGAAAGTTTGAAATTAAAATTCTACATTACCCTCATGTCTTTATGGAAGAGCACTTTTTTTTTTTTTTAATAAATTAAAAAATCAGTCAGTAGGTTTACATGCATGTTCGAACTTTGATTATACTCGGATCAAGGGAATAAATAACTCCAATTTTCAAACATCATGTAAACACCATAATTACATTGAAACACTCATAAATTGTAATAAACTTAATCTGACTAACAGATTCTAGATTATGAAATTATAGATCAATTCATTCAAGCATGTAAACATTATCATGAGAGTATTTCCTCACCTGGCAGCTGTTCATGTACATTTATCAATAAACTTGCACTAATAATCATAAATAACAATAAAAACATATACATAGGGAAAATATCGACCATTAAGGGTTTAAAAGCAAAGAATAAGGCCCAGATATATGAAATACTGCCCATAAAAAAATGTAGGTCCTGCAATTTCTTTTGGCATTTCAGCCAACATTATTACAGATATTGATATATTCAATAAGCTAAAATCAGCTCACAATTAATAATAATTGTGAGCTGCAGTAACTCTGATGTATTAGCTCTTGGTATGTAAGTGAAAAATATTTGGAAAAACCAGCTTTTTATTGTTGCTATATTGACAATGTTGAGAGATAATGTGGATATATGCTCACCCAAAAGAAACTCTTTAGGCTGGGTGGTGGCTCCTAATGAATGGAACAAGATTTAATGTGATGAAAACAAGCTGAACATGAAGATTTGGATGTTTAATGTAAGACCGGCTAGATGATCCATGAATTACTGATACTTAAAAAAAAACAAAACAAAAAAAAAAAACGTCAAAATATATAAAAGAATGATCATATGTTGTTTAATAGGGTTCATTTGTTATCGTTGGAATCCATGAGTCATATTCGACGATGACGGATCACTTTTCATGCAACACTGAATCATTTCATGTCATCAAATCATTTGTCTTAATTCACAATCAGATGCTGGCTTTATTGATTGACATGCAAAGCCGCTACATGGTTGTTGGTAATCGGACAGTGGCGGGCGACATTCCACTTTGTAGCGATCTTTTCTCCCAATACATCACAGACTTTTTCATGCATCATCATCACGCCATATGAAATGATGTCATTCAAAAACCTGCCTGTTCCTAATGAAGAGATACGACGCTCCTATCTCGGTATTTAACGGTGCATGCATAGACGAAGTCGCCCAAACGCCAATCTCTCCCCACCCCCTCCCCCACCTGCACATAAAACACACGGGCACCGATGCGTTACGGCGGTGGGATCGCTCTTTTCATCGATTACAACAAATGCAGGGGGTCACTCAGTAGGCGGGGCTTAAAAGGCCCCAACCTGCTCTGTGAGAGGTCACTGACTGGAAGTCTCACGTGACATAGTTGATGGACAGCACGGCATGCTGGGTTGAACAGCCTCGTCCCTGTAGAACACCAGACCGTACCACAAATTATTACTACTAGTACTTATTATTACGAGTACAAGTACGGCTGTAGCGGTACCATAATATATCATAAGTGAAAAGGTTACACAGGGTATCTGCAGTTTTTAGGAAACCTGCATTTAATTGTAGTAATTTAAAAATAAACAAAAAAAAAAAAAGCTACAAAAGAGCAAATTAACACAATAGAAAAAGTTCTAAAACTATAATAACATTAATATTATTAGAGTAAATGTTATTAATAGTATCGATGTGGTATTAATATTACACTTGTAACAGGAAGTCGATGAGTACGAGTCAAATTTACTGAGAATGAGTGTAAACAGGACTAACAGTCTGATGTTTAGGACGAAAACGATTTGACTAGCTTTCATCTATGCCTTCATTAATAACTAATGATGGAACAAATAATCATTTGGAAGACTGATAGAAAATTAATGACGTTATTATTATTATTATTATTATTATTGACAATTAATATGAATATTGCATATTGTATATATTGTATATTATACAATATATTACATTGTACTGTATTTTACTGTATTAATTTTACTATTTATTGAAGGATATATCCAGTTGTGGATAAAGTACTTGAGTAAAAATAGAGATGTCATTAAAAAAAAATTACTTTGTTATAAGTAAAATTTGCCCATTAGAAAAAAAAATTACAGAAAGGGATCTATTATTAGGATGTATTGATCTTCAGTATCTGCCAAATACAGGCTGTCTGACAATTAGTGTAGCCAGTGACAACATGCTATACACTAATGCTAATCTACTGTCTCTGGATATGGAGAATTCACAAACACTGTTACCTTTCTAAGAATTTATTTTGTAGAGAGTAATAAATCCTGGAAAAGTAACAGAGAAAAGTATATAATTTATTTCAGGAAAGTAAAAAATGTATGAAAATATAAACGTGCACTGATCTATTGGTGTTATATTTTGTTTAGCGTTTTACGTTTACTTAATGTTCACTAAAAAATGATAGCTTAATTAGTCAATAATGCAAATAATCCTACTAATAACCAGCGTTACTACTAACCTAACCTCACTTAATATAAAAGTTTCTCCTAGTAGTATAAAGAAACCTGTCTCTTATACTGCAGAAATAAGAAATGAACCTGCAGACACCCTGTTACCTTTAACAGCCAAATTAAGAAAATACACTTTGACCTTTGACTTTAAGAATTAGCAGTGGTGGTATTTTAGTCATCAGGTGTTCTCTGTAACCTCTACTGACCTCTGGACCAATGAAAACGTGTTAAGCTGAATGGATTCTAGGACTAGTCCATTGTGGAGGTGACTAGAGGCGGTGAAAGGTCAGTAGGGGGTTACAGTCAAACATGGAGGAGGGTGTTCAACGCTTTCTTTAGCACGATGGCAAAGACGGGCTTTGGCTCGGCCCAGCCCAGATCAGAGTCCATCGGCGTTAGAGATTAGCCCTGGAGTGGAATGGCAGGGTGACAGTTGGCTGATTGATGAACCTAAAGCCAGGCGGGTTCCAGGCGCTCGGCGGCTCTGGTCGGCGTCTCTTACCACTATGGATATCCGGACTCGTTTCGGCGGCCTCCTGAGCTCAGGAGACGCCAGGCTCTCCGTGTTGTTGTTGTTCTTTCAGCGACCAGAGACAAGCACACAACATTAACAACAACCACAAAAAAAAAAACCAAAAAAAAAAAACCTTCCAACTAACGCTGATGTTAGTCACTGGAATGCTGGGAAATAAATTGAAAACGTTTCTACGGAAACGAGCCATTAGCAGAGCGATGCCGGAGTGAGGAGCTTCTTCTCTAAAGCATCGCAGAAGAAAAACAGGCTCTATGTGAGGTCGACACAGATAGTGTGTGTGTGTGTGTGTGTGTGTGTGTGTGGGAGGTACCATGCTGCAGAGCTTGAAGGACTATATGTGAGACTTAGCACAGGATAAGGTGGGTGTACAGAATATGTGAACAAAAGAATGTGAACGACTGAGTTGTGTGTGCGTGTGTGTGTGTGCTCATGTGTGTGTGTGTGTGTGAGATGAGGCGGTTTGGTGGCTCTCTCACCTCCGTGCCTTCTGTGTCTGGGTTGGTGCAGAACAGGTTCTTCAAACCAATACCTGAATTGTCTGTGTCTGAGAGAGAGAGAGAGAGAGAGTTAAAGACAGAGGAAGAGNAGAGAGAGAGAGAGAGAGAGAGAGAGAGAGAGAGAGAAAGAGAGAGAGAGCTATCTATTAGTGTTATGGGAGCTGAGAGACAGGGAGGTCATGAACGATAGTCCTTCAGGATCTATTAAATCTATTCCTTTTGATTGCCTCATCTGTCTTTTGTCTGTCTGGTGTGTGTGTGTGTGTGTGTGTGTGTGTGTGTGTGTGTGTTACCAGCAGGGATCTCTGTGGGTCGCTCCACCACAGACGATCTCTTCAGAGCAGGTTTGAGGGGCTTCTGAGAACCAACACGAGTAGGACTGACGGATGACTCCTCAGTAGAGATCTGCACACACGTGCACACACACACACACACACACACACACACAAACACACACACATTTAAACAAATACCACAGTGAGACAGAGACAAATCAAAAGGAAGAAAGAGTAGAAATAAAAGGAAATTTGGCATCAGAAGTTTTGAGCTAAAAGGTTCCATCGCGGCTTTGATGTAATATTCTGTGATTCCAGCAACTTCTCTTTACAATATTTTCACCGGATTATTTAAAGTGAATCTAAAGTGGGCAAAAGTCTGCTTTCCACCTTGAAATATTCCACAGGTCCAACAACGGCGTGAAACAAAAAGCAAAGAATATTCAGATACAATCCTGCAAAGTGACACATCCTATTCCTGGTATAACTGGGCTATAAATTTTGGACACCTTGCAGTCAGAGTTATCTATCCTGACATGATGGTGTTTCAGTAACAAGACTTTGGTAAATTCTTTATTTGAAGGACCGTCGTGTTTAAAGGACCGAGTGTGTTTGATTTCAGATAATAAATGTGGTGGAAACCCGTGTTAGAACGCTGTGAATTTCATATGAAAATGCATTATTCTTTGTTATATAGGGAGACTAAAAACTAACTAAAAACTTAGAATTTTGGTATAAATGGAGTAAAATTATGTAGCTAACATCAATTAAAAATGCAGTCCAGATGAGAGATGAGAGAGAGATGAGAGAGAGAGAGAGAGAGAGAGAGAGAGAGAGAGAGAGAGAGAGAGAGAGAGGGGGGCCCTGTTTACACCATTCTAATGAAATCTGGAAAAAAAAAAAAGTGTGTTCACGTGAGTAAAAACACACAGAATGCAACGTAATCGGAATTAAATCTGATCAGCTCAGTCACAATTCCCCCTCTACAGATGCAATCCATAAATCTGGAACACATTCATGTCTCCAAAATGTTGCCATCGCCTTGTCTTCGTGGCGCCGCTTGTTAAAAAGTTATTTTGAATCGGGAGTTGTGACTTGCCCTACCTGGAAAGCGACAGTCCGTGCAAAAAAGTTATTCGTCGCTAAAAGAGAAACAGATGAAGTTTGTCCATGGAGAGAGAGGGATCCTATCAGAATGCAGCCAGCATCCAGATAATGAGAACAAATTTTAATGCAAGGTGTAAAATATGCATGGAGAGAGAGAGAGAGANAGAGAGAGAGAGAGAGAGAGAGAGAGAGAGAGAGAGATATTGGAGCATTTTTGAGCATCAAAGCTCAAGATCTAAAATCAAATTAGGCATCTAACCTCAAAGCCTGTTTCTCTCTCTCCCTCTGTCTTATTCTCTTCATCCCCCCCCCCCCCCCNCTCTCTCTCTCTCTCTCTCTCTCTCTCTCTCTCTCTCTCTCTCACTGTGTGTGTGTGTACTGAATGAATTCTCCACCTTTTCCATCCTCCCCGTTCTTCCAAACTGTATGAACAGGAGCTTTGTGAGCAGTTTGTAACCATTTTCCTGCTTCATTGAATCAGTAATATAGTTTTTCCTTTATTGATAAAGAAATTTTTAAAAAATAGTGGGAGTTTTCCTTTAAACTCCTGGCCTTAAATTGGTTCTTAAATGAGTTTTTAGCACATTTTAGCATCATGAACGTGATCACTGATGTTAACTTCTTAGTTCACCCGTTTATTTAAAAAAAGCCTCTAATCCTAGTTTTTGCGATGCGTCTGTGACTTTCTATTAAAAGTTGTGTCTAAATGGAACACTTTGATGGCTGAATCATCTCTCATAGTTGCTGGCAATGTAACTTTATTAATTTTAAGCCTTTGCCAACATTTTTGGGCCACCGGCTTCTAAACATATCACATATCAGGCTAGTAGTGTCCCTTGTTACTCAGATCCATCAGGAAAGCATTCAGATCCTGCAAAACCCTGCCAAGGCTGCTCAATCCTCTGAATCCATTTAAAACAGGAAATCATTAGAAAAGTTCTGGATCTACATCAAAACACACTGAGACAACCATAAGCATCTAATGCTGTTCATGACTCTCGCACAGAGTCTGACTGAAGAACGCTAAGTTATGACTATATAAATTATCACTACCGTATAAACTCGTCTCTAAGCCGACCCCCGATTTTGACGTGCAAATTTAGATTTTTAAAGAAACCTGTATATAAGTCAACCCTCTGGTGTTGTTCCATCAGTTTATTTGTTTAGCAGATTATCTGTTTTTCTGGATATTGTCATAGTACTCCTGTGATTTTCTGAAAATAATCCACGTACTGGTAAACAGCTGATTACTGTAACTGACATTAGCTGTCATTAATGTTTCCAGACTCCTCTTCCTCATCTGAATTACCAAACAGTTCATAATGTGTCTTTACACGTTACACATATGATGCTCTTTTCCTCTTCTGAGTCCGTGTAGTTTCCATTCTGTGTTGTATCTTATCTCAAGCTTCTTGCTATTAAAGCACAAAACATGATGTTGAAGGAGACTACCAACCAACGTTACCGTACCGGTATATGAAACAGCACTTTTATAAGGTCATTTCTGATTGGTCCATTCTTGTGTTTTTGACCAATCATAACACCGTTTACTAGGCGCTGCAAATGGCCGCTGCAAAATGTGCTGGATATAAGTTTCATCAGGAAATATCTCATTCTAAGGTATGATTTAAACTATTTTCCATAGGTAGTGGTAAAGGGTAGTATTTCCAACCCTGGAAATTTACTTATTTGGGATCAAATTTGAATTTCTCCTGTATAAGCCGACTCCCGATTTGATTTGTGAAATTTGGTAATAAAAACCTGGCTTATACTTGAGTATATATGGTAATTATCATTTTTTCCCCTCCTTTTCCTTTTTTTTCCTTTTTTCTTTTTCTTTTTTCCTTTTCCCCCTTTTTTCTTTCTTCCCTTGTTTCTTCTTTTTTTCCGTTTTTCTTATTTCCTTTTTTCCCTCACNCCCCCCCTTTTTCCCCCTTACAAATTTATTATATAAATTGATCAAATAACATCATTTTGCAGGATGACTTGGAGCTTATATGAATCAATAACTGCTTGCAGCTGCACAATGCATTCAAAGTCGGCCACATCTATGCAAATTTGACAATGAATGACAGACGTAAAATCTCCTAAATTTCTGTTATTAGTGGTGTTTTTGGCCATTCAAAGACAGGTCTCCTTTACAGCAAAGTGCCATAAAATCTATGTTCAAACATACTGGGACCTTTACGGATAGAAATGCAATTCTCATGCGATATTTGGCATCTGTCAGGCAAGCAGGAAATTATGTATAATATGTTTAAAGCACAGGTTAAAACACACCTGTTTAAATTGGCTTACTCATTATAATTCCATTAATCATGTCATTCTATCCATACTTTTAACTTAATTCTGACTTGATGCTGTTTTAATTACATGTTGTATAAGTATCTATGTACTTGAATCCTTTTTAATCCTTTTTAATTTTATGCTGTTGTTTGGTATAGTGTCCTTGAGTGTTTTGAAAGGTGCCAACAAATAAAATTTATTATAATTATTATTAATATGCAAGACAAAAGATTATTTACAGCAACATGGCGAGTGAGAGTCAATTAAACGACAGCGTCTCTCACGGTGGCGTTTAGCTTTCTGCTGGTCTCCTCTTCTGAGTGTTTGGAGAGCAGCTTTCTACTTCCTGCATCAGACCAATTTCTAGCCATTTTACCTGTGATAAAAGATGTGTGATCTCAGCGCAGAATTTAAAGCATCACTTCCTCGTCTCGTGTGATTGGTCCACATGCTGTACACAACACGTACTGTAATCTCGGCGAGCCCTTTGCTTACTTGCGACTGCATTTATTAATGCTTGTGCCGTGAAAGACATGCTACACTGATGTTACTCGGTCCTACCTGTTAACATTGCTGGCGCTACTTTTGTGGAAAAGTGACTCTGGGTCCCTTTCAAAAGCGAGGCTGAATTGTTAAATTGCCAGCTCATTAACACAGTGGGGTGCATGCTTAAAAGGGTCTTTATAGATGAATAAAAAGAACTTTTGTCATATATAAAATGTTCCACTAAATGTGATAAACACTGAGTGAAATCAAAGCAGTGGTGAAAAACTGTTTTGCAAAAAGTACAAATGGCAGAAAATGTGTTTGACAAAAAAAAAAAACATACTAATGTCTAGTAGCAATAGTGGACTTGTTAAGGACTGAACAGCAAGTCCAGTTAACCTAAACGGCTGCTACTAAATATCTAACAAGCTGCATGACCCAGAATCTTCATAAATTTTTATAGAATAAAGTGCTTTTTGAAACAGACGCTATACACACCAAAAACTACTCAGTTCTTCCTTGGCCCTTTTCCAAATTTTCCACCAAATTTATTTGAAATCTATTAAATAAAACGAACTCTGCTAACTGTAAGACAGACAGACAAATAGGAGTGAATCTCTTGGTCCGAATGTCATTAAAGGATTATACCACCCATTTTGCATGTTTGAACCTAATACATTTAATTTTCATACATATAACGTTACAGACAATCATTTCCCAAAGCATACTAGTAAGGGTACTACTAAGGATATGTTAAGGGTAATACTAATAGGTAATCCATCATTGTGAACAATACTATATTCAGGTTTTTTTTTTAATTTTGTAATTTTAGTGTTTAAGCACAATAAAAAGCGTAGAGTGAATGTATGTCTCCACCGGGGAATATATTCCCAAAAGAAGACCTGTGTTTATTGAAAAATTTAAAGGATCATGACTTCATAAGGCTGTGTAACTATTAGCAGGAGAAACATGGATTTATAAGGTGGGTGTATCGCTTGAATATTTGATTTTGAAAGATTAAGAGATTTTGCAAAATATCAGGAAAGACAAAATATGGTTTTATCCTTTGGGAAATGATTGTCAGTAACCTTACATGTATGAAAATTGGATATATTAGGCTCAAACATGTAAAATGAGTGGTATGGTCCTTTAAAGTAACAGTGTAGAGCTGATCATACAGCTTACATTGTGAAAATAGTTCCCCCCTCCCCCACCTGCAGTGACCTCTGACCTGGAATCGAACCTCCTGGCTGACCTGCTGGCTGCCGGACTCGCTTTCTAGGTCTGACACCACCGACAGGCATTTCTTTCTTTCCGCTGCAGCTCGCTCCCTGATGTACTCCATCCGCCGAGGGAGACCGAGCTGCAGGGAGAGCAGAGACTGGAGCTGAGCGCGCTCAATGGAGCCCAGCAGGATCATTGACTCTGGGAAAGGAGAGAAAGGAAGCAAAATGAGGAGAAGAAAAACCATGGAAGACAGTGAAAGAGAGGAGATTGGCAATGTAGAAGGGAAGGAGGGGTGGAGAAGGAAGAACTCATAGAAAAGTGACAGTGAAGACGACGAGGAAGAAGGAGAAGGAAGAGAAGGATGAAGGGGGGAGGAAGGCAGCGGGGACGTGTCATGGGAGAAGCGGGAGGAAAATGAGAAGAGAAGGAGCAGAGAGTAGGGAGGATGAGAAGAAAATAGGAAGGGAAGGAGGACAGCAGGTGGAACAGCAGCAGAGAGAGAGAGAGAGAGAGAGAGAGAGAGAGAGAGAGAGAGGGGAAGAAGACGGGTAGAAGGAGAGGGAGCAGAAGGAGGAGGAGAGGGAGACGGTAAAACTTTTAGGATGGTTGAGTGAGACATGTTGCAGCACTGCAGAGCCTGAGTTACATAACAGAAGCATAGAAGGCAGTGTGTGTGTGTGTGTGTGTGTGTGTGTGTGTGTGTGTTTGTGTGTGTGTGTGTGTGTGAGCAGCAGTCTGTTTGCTGTAAGTAATTGCCTTTGTGACAGTACGTGCTGATTATGTGTTTGGTTAAATGCTGCAGCTAATTGTTCCTGCATGATTGCATAATTAAGACAGAGCTGGAATACCAAATTTGCATTTCAGCAAATGCAGTGCACAAAGCTGAAGCTGACAAGTCTGTCAATCAATCAATCAATCAATCAGTCATGTTAACAACCAAACAACCACATGTATTTTCTGTATAAGGTTAATAAGCTGCAAAGACAAGATAAAATACAGATGAAATGTAATTTACTGATTTTCATTTTTGGGTCGTTGTCAAAATTACACACAATTGTGTAACTTTTTAAATAAATAAAATGAAATACTTTTACTCTGCTGTTTTATAGATTTTTATTCTAAGTTGCAGAATGCTTATTTGCCCCCATCAGGTAAACACTTTCATGACATTTACAGTTATTATTTTTTGCTTGTCGCTAATTTTATTTCCCCATATGTACGAAGCCATGTGTGTGCCCCATATGTGCGAAGTATTTAAATTAACAGACAAAAATAACTACTTGAGAATAGAAATAATAAGAGAATTACTTGGAAAGAACATTTGCCCCTTTAATTTCATGTCATTGCTGTTATTATACTTTTATTTTTACATTACAAAAAGTTTCAGAGAAGCACTTCAAAGGTCAAAGTTCAGAGGAAGAAGGGGCTGTTCAAACGCACACATGATGAGTTTTCCACCACATTCTGTACGTTATTTTCAATTTGGAATGAAAGATCAAGTGGATAAACAATAAAGATTTTTTTTTTTTTTAAACAGCCTATTTAGCTTTTATTTACCAAGGTTGCCAGTACTTGTGGGAGGTGCTGTGTTTTGGGATACCACCCAGTACACTCCAGTATGGCCTGTATGAGAATCTTGGCGAGCATGTGTGTGTATGTGTGTGTGTCTCACCGACTGATTCCACCAGTGCCAGTGTCTTGAGGTGGCCGGTTAGCAGGACGTTATGCAGGTCTCGGTAGGTGCAGTTAAGTGTGATGTAACGCACGTCTCTCACCATGATGTCCTCCACGCGAATATTATACTTCCTGAAATCAAAATCAAAAGAGGAGTTTAACAAGTAGATAAGGGGCTGACATGAGAGGATTTAGTGGAGTAAAATGGGGGAAAAAGATTTAAAAAAAAAAAAAAGTTAGAAAAATAAAGATGGATCAATGGAGGGATGGCACAGACAGGGCTGAACTGAAAATGTATATTTAATATGATTCTTTGACAATATTGTTTCTGACAAACTGTCATGCAGTAAAAGTCGCTGAACAATCGTTGCAGCTTTGTCTTTTCAGCGTCGATCCATAACCTTCTGTCACTGTGAGCACATCCTTTATTGAGCCAACCGGTCAGTCCAATAATGAGCTACGCTATTGACGTGTCGTCCAGGTGTTAACAGCAGCGAGGCCACGGCCACGCATGCGGTCAGGAAGGGNGGGGGGGGGGGGAAGTTGATGACATCGTGCGAGCAGATCTCGCCTCAGCAGAATCCTGAGCTTCAGCACACTGGTCGTGAACACTCAGCTTTTCCTTCCTGCCCGAGCTCGCCAAAATCTGCAAACACGCAGCCACTCCACGTTTCCGTTGCCAAGCCTGGTAGCCGTGCCAGAACGGCCGGCTGCAGCCAGCGACAGCTCAACACGCTGACCTCTCAGGAAGCACAAAGTCAATCTGATGACCTCTTCTCCCCGTTCCCCATGTCCATTTTAAAACAACAGCCTACCTCTACAGAAAAATGCTTACAGCATATACAGCAAGAGAAAATGGCGTCATGCTAGTCACATACACTCTGGTGTTATAGAGGCTTTTCAAAATATTCCCTGATACTTCCAATTTTTTCCCTAATAAAAATCATCTCAAATGTTTTGCTCATATGTGGTGCATATTGGATATTTATTGTTAACGAGCAAACAGTAGAAAAAAAATAATAAAATAAAAAATATCACATGGAATTTGTTATTATTAAATCCATTCTGGGCCACATTCATACACTGAAATAAATCTGGTATGAATTAAATATCTGCCAAATCAATTGTTTTGTTTTTTTTGTTTTTTTTTTTGTTTATTTCATTGGATCCTCAGTTGATGCCTATGCAGCAGCTATTTTTCCTTCCTATTTTCCCACTCAAACATAACAAAATCACACATTTAGGTTTAAAAAAACTACATTTACAGCATCAATCTATATTATCTAAAACTACATGATATAGATCCAAACGCATCATAAATGATACAGGATGTACAATCATATCTGACCTCTGACCTCAGTGAGTCACCTCTGCTAACCAAGAACTGACAACAAGGCCACAGCAAGCACAAGAACACACACTGGACAGCTGACAACTGTCATCTAAACACACACATTAGAATTTCCTTGTTATTCTGAGTCATGCGTGTTTACATATACATGGCATCAAATGACGTTGCTGGAAAAGTTTTCAATCCCAACAACAGCAATCGTTGCCGCACAGCCAAAGCTACAAGTACACTAAACATGCTGCACCTTCAAGAATCATTTTCTCATTGTAGACTGACAAAGAAGCTTTAGAATCCAACAGCTTGCATCATTATTTCTGTCTCGTTTGCTTCCATTGTGGCGTTTTGTTTACCGCCATCTTGGAAAAGCTAATCCTTTGTTTGTGCATACAGGCTGTTTCAGGCCTAAGCTGTAAATTCAAGTATCAGATATTAGCCGCTTCCTACCGCAGGCCTCCTAGGCGTAGACACCAACCTGTACATGTCAGACAACATGATCAATACGCAAAATGAATGACTCAATCGTCCAAATTTGGGTCGCTAAATAATCAATTTCCCTGAAGCAACAAATGTGAAAGAATTACGGATTCATGGCTGCTATGGTTGTTTTGTAATTAATAAAAGCGTTGACCACCCAAGCCTCCATTTGCACAGACAGGAAGTGTGCTTCGTTCAAAATGGCAGCCATTTAAAGACATTTAAGAACTGATTGAAGCTTTTTTTTTTAAACACTAAAAATGAATTACTAGCATGGCAGTAAGACAAAACCAAGAAAACCCTGAATATAAGCTGATAAAGCTTTCAACAGGCTGCTCACTTTTTAGCAGTGCTTTAAGTAGAACAAAACAAGGTGCCTATACCCTCCTTATCTGTGAGCTGGTCACCATTGGCTGGTCATCAGGTCTGGGGTGGGGGCGGGGGTGTCCCAGAAAATCTCCCTTATTTTCAAATTATTTTCAAAGCTGAATGTTGACAGGTATGTACTGAGTTCACAGTGATTTTTGTTTTATTTAATGTGTGGCCCTTTGACCGTGACAATGACATTTTATTGGCTCCCCTCCTCATCATAGTTGCCCATCCCTGGTATCCATANCCCCCATTTAATTCATCCGGCTGCAACCTTTGCTACTCTTTTCCTCTGCATTGTTCTGCAGTAGAGTACAGAAGATTTATGAGAGGTTCTGGTACTCCCGAAGATGTCCCTGTACTCTGAAATGAAGATCACAGAGGTCCTGGTGTTGTGTACCGGTGAGTACCAGTACTGAGCACTTAAACACAGATTTTCTAACATCATCAAACCATAACTTTCAACTGACAAAAACATTCCTAAAATATGGAATAAATTTGCAATTTTATTGCCGTTTTGAAGAGAAGAGTGATTAGTTTTTGCATCTGTTATTCCATTTTAGAGGAAATCCCCTCAGCCTGGCTCCTGTCCCCATTGTTGTGAGCGTGTACGTAAAAGCAGCCAATCAGAACACAGGGTGATAACTTTTTTTTACAACCTAAATTGACTTGCTTACAAGGTTTTCATCCAATAGAAACATTTTAAGTTTTTCTAGATGTTTCTTTGTTGGAAATATCTGCAGTGATGATCACTATTAAAACAAACGACACTGCTCATTTGTTTCTGCTTATTCTAAATAAGCAAATGGCAAAATGTTGATGAACTGGATATATGCTGAATCACAACGGCAGCAGAAACAAAATGAAAACATGACAGATGAGTTCTTTAAAGAACCTTTGAAAACCAGAGCGCCTTTAAAGAAAGCTTCCTTTATCTGATGGGTCGCAAATCCTTTTTAATTTGCTGCTGGATCTGACAGAATAATGTAACGTGTGCACGTCTGAACCCGACAAAGTGGTCGCCATGATGAATTTCCCTCAGGATATCAAAGCAGCTGATCAAATCTGATTGGTTTCATTTTAATTGAACCCTGCTCCCTGCAAGGCCAGGAAATAGATTAAATCACTTTTAGCCATCTTGCTCAAGTCTGGACTAATAAATCTCAGCCTGGATAAAGAAAATTCCAGGGTAATAGATAATCTACATAGTCCAGGGGAAAGAATGGAGAAGCTTTGGGCGTATGTGGGTTGCATGTCTGTGTGTTTAAATGTGGAAATCAGTAAAAAGATTATATTTATATTGATACAGGAAAAAATATAATCATTTGTGGCTTTGCTTCCTGTCAGATAAGACAATGAATACAAACTACCAGAGACAACAGCGGACTGCCTGACAATTTGAGAAAGTATAACTGGCCATTATGAAATGCTCAGGGACACATGGTGACAGATAGACAAAAATGGCTGTTAGCGCACACACGCACAGGCACACACACATGCACACACGCACACACACACAGCAACGTTATGTAACTGTTCCCACACTTCTTGTTGTCTGTTTTTTTGAAAACACCCCTCCAACGCTGAACACTGATTCATCAAGAGAGGAGACAAGAGACTGTTCAGAGTAAAGGACACAAGCACGGAGTGACAAGAGAGACAGAGAGTGGGCGAGGGAGGGAGATGGAGAGAAAGAGAGTGCAGGAGTGGAGAGCTTTTGTGTGTGTTACCGGGTGTGAATAGAGATAAATGGTGGACAACTGCATTTCTGTGGTGAAAAGTACAAATGGACGGCAAATTTAAAAAAAAAAATCCAACATCATGTCACGGTAGAATAGCTTCAGTGTATCCTGGCATAGATTGTACAAGTCCGTGGAGCTCGACTGGAGGGATGGAACATCATTCTTCAACAAGAAAATCCCTCATTTGGTCCTATTTTCACCTTGTATTAACACACGATCTACCTTATCCCATCACATCCTTCCGTTTCCTTCCGCTTAACCGGGAAGAAAATGGGCCAGTACGGTGGCAGCAGGCCAAGCAAGGAAGCCAAAATGTCCCTCGCCCCAGCCACATTCTCCAGCTCCTCCTGGGGGATTCCGAGGCGTCCCCAGGCCAGATGGAATATACAATCCCTCCAGCATGTTCTGGGTCTGCTCCAGGGTCTCCTTCCAGTTGGAGGTGCTCAGAAAACCTCTGACCTCTGGAAAGCGTCCAGATGCCCAAACCACCTCAGCTGACTCCTTTCAATGCCAAGGAGCAATAGTTTCACTTTGAGCCTCTCCCAGACATCTGCTCCTCACCCAATCCCTGAGCCCACAGTCACACTCATTAAATTCATACAAAGGCCTCGTGAATATTCACATCCTCATGAATATTCACATCCTCATGAATATTCACGTCTTATTTGTGTCCATGCTGGATGGATATTTGTGTCCATGCTGGATGTTTGGTGATGTAGTGACTTCTTGGGTCCAGTAACACCAGCAGACTCAAATGAGAATAGAGCTGCATGAGCTAACTGTAGTTGCCATGGTGACATGCCACAGCTAGCTTGCCAGTTAGTTAACTACTAGCTCAGTCGCTAACAGAACAATAAATTTACAGAAAGTCACATAGTTTTACTATCCACTCCTGTCTCATAACTGACTGTAAACCACGCTGCATCTTTTTTGAGGAGCAGTTTAAACTCTGGCAGAGCAGGATTTTACAAAACTGATGATGAGACAGCTAACTGGCATGTGTCTCATCAGGTATAGATACTGCATTTTCATGCATTTTAACAGTCTAACAGGGACCTTTGATGATGGTGTTGGAGAGCGCTCTAAAGCGTTGGTCCAAAAGTTTCCCGTAAGTGTTAAATTGGGTTAAGATCTGGTGACTGTGAAGGCCGTAAGCATGAATTATAATTTTCATATTCAACAAAACATTCAGTGACCCCTCATTCCCCATGGAGGGAGGGTGATGTCATCCTGAAGGAGTCCACACCCATCAGGACAGAAACGTTTCACCAAAGGGTAAAGGTGACCACTCAGAATCTTCTTCCCTTCCTCTAAGGGGACAAGTGTTCCAAATGAAGCCAACAAAATGTCCCATATGCCAGCAGAGCCACCACAAGGCTGTGTTGTCCTATTTATCTGTACTCTGATTAAGGCAATAACACAAGTAAAACATACATAGGCAGAATTACTCGGGTTCTGTGGATTGCCCAATGGACATGATGCAACTGTAACCTGAGTATGAATGAGTTTTCCAGGTGAAAAAAATGCAAGCAGAGGCGATTTACTGCAATCTTTAAATGCTGAATAAATCGATTTACAATGCCTTCATCTACATCTGTTAGACCAAGGACTTAAGAGTAAACTTACTCTGATTTACACAGATTCCAATCTAATGATGGCGTTTACTTGATGTTTGAAATAAATCGATCTACTGCCTTAATCCAACTGTAACATGCATGGAAACTTCCTGACTGTAAGGGGTCAAGCATTCAAACCTGTACCATTCTCTTGGCATGTGCCATGGTCGAGAATCGCTGAAGGCTGACTCGTCTCTGTATCGCTCTTTTCTACATCTCTGTAGACCAGCGCATATAGTCATAAAGTATATATATTAAAAAAAAAAAAGATATCTTAGACATCTAGATCTGGATCAATATCTGGATCTGAGCTAAACTGCATCATCTAGGTATTTTAATGATGGATTTAAAAAAGTATGTCCAGGAGACCAATGTGATATTATTATTATTATTTTTTTTTTTTTTTTTTTTTCATATTGTAAACCTTCTGGATCTGTTTTTTTATGTAATATATCATGTTGTCTAATCATTTTATATTGTAGATGCCTTCTTATCATCTTGGCATGGAACTACAGATGAAAGTCAGTCAACTTTGGCTAAATCTGGCATATTTACATTTGACTGTATATTAATGTGCATTGTCCAATTAAATAAAAATTAAGAAAAAGTCTTTAAAGTCCATCATATGATTATATATGTACAGTGGGGTCCAAAAGTCTGAGACCACATGTCAAATCGGTGATGTTTTCCATGTAAACGTGGAAATAAACAGAAAGTCTGACATCACAAGAAGCTCTTTAGAACATCGTCACATCATGCTGGATAACTTAGGTCATCAGGTTTTTACAGAGTTGTGGAGTCCATGATGTTGTCATTAAAGCTAAAGGGGG